>CBVK0101375823.1:0-14760 GCA_900067695.1 Picea abies | reverse complement strand
TCAAAAGACTTGGCGTGTCTAACCCATAAAACATTTGAGGAAAATGAGATTACAAATTCCACATTCTTGTCAACATCAAAACCTTTGCTGGGTGCAAGAAAGAGCAGAATAAAAAACCTTGAAAGATCCCTAGGCTTTGTAACCTGGGAAAAAAAAAAGGCAACTTAGGTTTTCATTTCACTAAGCTACACTTTATGTGGGACGTTGCTAATTGTTTCTCATTGGGTTTCACCATCCTTGAAGCATGGGGAGCACACCCCAATGCCCCATGCAACACTGGAAAACACTGACTCCAAACAAAATCCATGTTCTTTCAAAGCTTTCTATCATCTATCTAACAACCAATGTTAGTTTTTTATCAAAATTCATAATAGTTCAAAAGACTTGGCGTGTCTAACCCATAAAACATTTGAGGAAAATGAGATTCAAAAGACTTGGCGTGTCTAACCCATAAAACATTTGAGGAAAATGAGATAACAAATTCCACATTCTTGTCAACATCAAAACCTTTGCTGGGTGCAAGAAAGAGCAGAATAAAAAACCTTGAAAGAAATTAAAATGTAAAATTTAGATGTAGAGGATGTAGATTGAATCTGGAAGATATAGACAAAATGATCCAAATTGGATCCCAACAAACTAATGGTTGTAAGAATCAGTACCTACAAGCTAATTTGGAATTAATAAAGGTTAGTAACCATGTAAAAGACAATGCAAAGTAATGTGGAATAAGACAAAGGAAAAAAAAATATGAATTAATTAAAATAAAATGGGAGAGAAAACACTGAAGAATGGGAAATGCAAGGTCAAGCCTATTGGCATTCCCATTATCCCAGCTCTCCCTATTTCTTATTGTACTTTCACTCTCAAAAGAAATTTTTGGCCAAGGAGGTGAGGATGTACAAAGAGTCATTAGTTGCATTGTAACCAAAGATTGTCGAAATAAGAGCATTGAGCAACCATTGAATATTGGTCTTCCCATTTGGGTTTTCCAAGGTAAAATCTGTGTTTATGATATGTTTGATTTACAAATCCTGTATGAGAAGTATGCTAATATTTATGTTTCATGTGTTGTTTTGAGTATGGTAATGGTTCTGACGAAGAATTCTCAGTGGTAGCTCTGTTATTCCACTCAGAATTCCGTTCTCCGTTAGTATTTTATGAATGACAACTCTCTATTCTCCTTCGTCCATTTACTCAAAGATTGAAGATCCATGGCTGCTATTAAATGATTGCAATGAATCAAATAGTTTCTTATTCTGTCCAACAATTTAGTGATTGTTGGAGCCATACATAGCAATTAGCATTTCTCCGATGCCATATACAACATATGCTTCATCCCCAGGCTATACACAGTGATTGAAGAGGGTCGTACACTACCAATTAGCATCAAAGAGGATCGTACACTGCCAATTATTATCCAAGAGAGTCGTACATCGGTTCTGGCAAGCCGTACAGGTCGTGCGTGTTCTAGTAGGCCAACTTGCATTTCCTTGAGGCCTTGCATTGGTTGTTGGGCGTTGCAAGGTTGTTGCATTGCGTGCCGACTGGAGAGTCCAACTGGGAAATGAAACAATGAATTTTGTTTAATGGCTCTGTCCCTCAATCATTTGGCATTTGCGATGCAAGTCAATTTGACATATAATTCTTCCATAGGTATGCACTGTGTGGTTTTGCCTTATTCAACTTCCCATGCAGACATCTATTATATGTTTAATTAATTGCCATCTCATATAACTTATAAGTATTATTGAATGGTGTTATGTTGAATTGGAGGTTTGTTCATAATCACAGAAAACTTGGAAGTGATTCTTTCACCAACTAAATAGATGGCACTGTAGTTATGTGTGCAACTGTATTGTCATGGCTAGAGAATATTCACTTAATACCTGGAGGTGGGATCATATCAAGGAAAGTGAATGGCCATTGAGCTGATTTTGATTCGCACCCAAACCTTGCATAGTAGAACTACCAGAGGACAAGCAACCATAGGAATTAAACATTATCGTTGGCATCTCGCGGTCTTGAGAATTCTTACAAGAATTAGAGGGTTGTATAAAACTCCTGTTGTGGACAAGATTAGTAATTGGCCACTACAACTCAGCAGCAAGCACATTTTTACATTCCCATTGGCTTGTGGTTGAGTCAGGAATCCACTAAAGACCACTACAGAGTCCATTGAAGACCACTACATAGAGCAAGCTAAATCATTCCATTGGTTGCTGGAGCATACACTTACCAATTGCAAATTCACTGGGTTGTGTTCTACACATTTAGACAGCTGGTTATATGCAGACTATATATATACATATATGAGCAATACCTTGTATTGCAAGTCTGAGTCAAAGCCTGAGTACATATATGCCGTAATTTTAATGAAGAGGTTGGGCTGAGTTAAGCTCGAGATATTTGTTGTGGTTGTCTTTTACATTACATGGTGTATGTGAGATAATTGGTCTCAAAACAAAGCAAACCACTCTTCCATCCCCACTGGAGAATAATGAAGATGTTTGCACTCAGAACTGCATGGAAAGCAGAGGCCTTGTAGCCAATTTCTGTGTGCCCACTAGTGATAGACAACAAGAAACCAACTCAGAATCTTGATAGTTATTGCCATTGTTAGCTAGTTTTTGTATGCAGGCTACACTGAGTCAGGACAGAGATCTTTGTGCAAGACAGAGGAACAAAGATCAGAAGCTATTTCCACAGAGGATCCATGTTGGTGAAGCAAGTACGCTATAAGTCCTCGTTTATGGATCACAAAAGAAGATGCAGTTTACAAGATAAAATAAATCCATTTGACATGACTGACCCGCTCATTAAGCATATGTTTGTCTGAATAGAGATCTCGGATGTCTGCCTAGAAGAGACATACAAAGCAAAGTCGGACTCCGGCAGTTTCACAATACACGCTTTTGGTTGAGATGATAGAGGAACATAAGACATTCACAAGGACTGTAGATTAAAGACTACATCATCCAAGCATGCAAATATGTGAATCAACGTTTACCAAGGCACAGATTAGACATAATATACATTATACCGTCTGCCAGTGGCCAAATAACGTGCAACTATTGGATATCACATCATTTTATCCAGTATATCAAATAATACTGGACCGAGTAGTCCACACAGTAGACGAAAAAAATAAAGACGTTTGTCATTTGAATGTTGATGCTGCAGTCGGATGTCCCATCTTTCGATATAGATATTTGTTTTAAAATTTTATCAGATAGTTAAAAAGCAATAGGTATTAAAAATATTAAAACAATAAAAATAAATAACTTGTAAGAGACATATTTTTGTTTGCGCATCAGTAAGTAGATAAAATATGGAATACCCCAAAAAGGGAATTACCCCGGACCAACATAAACCAAATGCAACTTGAAGCGCATAGCAAGAAACAACAAAATTTGCCATGCAAAACAACTGATGTCTAAAACTCATAATTGACAATTATTGATGGCAGAGATTGCCAACAATCTAATTCCAAGTAAATTAAGTCAAAAAGGTCTATAGATAAAAGAATCTGCAAGCGGCATTTTTTAGTTGGACATTTATAAGAAGAGCTAAAATATTAGCACAAAAGGGTATTACCCCAAGTCCTAAATAAAACCAATGTATCTTGAAGCACATATCAAGAAACAGCAGATTTTGCCATGCAAAACAGCGGATGCCTAAAACTCGTGATTTGACAAAATTCATACAAGCCAACAAAACATATCTGTAAAGTACACACAAGACGTGAAAATTAACAGCGGATGCCTAACATGAAGCTGCTCGTAGTCACCTTAACTGTATCTAACATACATAAATGCATAATCTAAGTGCAAAGGTCAGGAATATTGGAAGGTGATCATCGAGCAAGTAAATTATTATAAATAATTATGCATGTATGTATATTTATTACATTATTCCTGACCTTTGCACTTATATTATATTATCATGTATCATAAATGAAGCATAAAAATCAGTAAGACCTAACAAAAATAAAGTACTAAACGCATATCAATGGCCTCTGCACTCGCTTTTGTTCTGTAACACGGGGATATAACACCGTCACTTTTGCTCTGGAACACAGGGATATAACAAATGCCCAAAATTTAGGATGCCTATGGTACATACAAAGTCATCTCAATAGATAAGAAATGTAACCTCGATAGATGAATATAACATCTGCTAAAAATTTAGGATGGCTATGCTCAATATAAAGCAATGATAAAATTATGAACTATTTAAACTCTAAACCAGATACTGAACAAAACAAAGCATGGATCAAAAAATCAAAGATGTTCACAGCATCTCTATTAACTCCATTTAAATGAAGTTGGGCATGAAATAATTTCTTGAAAATATCCAGCCAGAATTTTAAAGTTGTGGAGGCATGGAAAGTGCAACAGAAAACACAAGAACTTGCTCGAATTGATCCTTGGTTTATAAATCATTTCTACAGGCCAGGTCAAACAAATCTTACCAGAATGAACTTGAGCATATATGCCTTTCAACATAATCAAAATAGGGCTTTGTCATTTTCCCTCTTACCATCTAACTGTTGCTGACAACAGAAAACAGCTCAAAACAACTAACTGCTAGAGGATGGACCCCTGGACTGCTCTGGCATTTGTTGTTGTGGCCACATCTGCTGTGGCATATAAGCAACAGGAGGACGAGGCTGTTGAGCATACATTGCAGGATCCACTGGCTTGCCAACAATCATTCCAGGAGGCGCAACCTGTGCAGGATGCTGCTGAGGAACATAATAATATGGTATAGCTTCAGCTGGGGTTCCAACAGGTACAGGACCTCTAGGAATTCCAAGACCCTCCTCCTTCAACTCATCTCTTGGCACAATATCCACAAGGAAATCAAAGATATCTGTTCTAGTTATGGCAGCTGCAATGTCATTCTTCTGTAAAGTACGTCGCTTATTTTCTTCTGTATGAATCCATGAGCGCAGAGTAAGCTCCAAAATGAACATTTCACAAGCTTTTGCAAAAATCACAGGTGCCTCAGCTGAAATCATCCTCACATCTTCATCTGCCTTCATAATTTTCTTGATTCTAGCCAATGGCAAGCTATGGTTCTTGAAGTCTGATGTCTGTTCTATATCATGCATCTGATTTTGCCAAAACATTTGTAGCTGTTGCTGTTGCTGCTGCTGTTGTTGCTGGTGAAGATGCTGGTAAGCTAACTGATGTTGTGCAGCTAGCTGAGCAGCAGTTGCAGGATATGCAGAAGCAGGCTGGCCAGGAGACTGAACAGTTCCAACAACAGAGGCTGGAGCAACAGGTGCAACCAACTGAGCTGTTTGATAAGGCGCTGTCCCATAGGGCATCTGAGGTGGACCACTTACAACTCCCATAACTGGCTGCTGCTGGCCTGGGGCTTGCTGCTCCATGTTCTCACGTGAGATCTCCACAAATCCTTTTTGTTAACCTCCTCCTCTCAATTCCGACTCCTGTTTCTTTTAACTCCAAAAAGTCCCAAAACCCAGGTTAACACTCCAGATAAAAGCATGCATTACATATACAGCATAAACTGGTCTATTCTAGGACCTCAATAAGTTAACATCGAGAGACTACATAATTGTAAAATGAAATTCCTAGACAATGCAAAGCCTACCACATGAAAAGGGTTCTCAAAACTATTCATATTATAAACTGTCCCTTCCAAAGTTCACCATTCTGATCTCAAAATATTTGACTTGCTGCAAATTCCTATGGCAGGCAATGCTGCGTATTAAAAAAGACTTCAAACTCTAGGATTGACAGCCCTAAATTTCCTGTAAGATGCTTAACACTTAAACAGATCACTAAAATTCTTCTACCATTAGAACCAAACACTTCGATTTTATTCAAAGGTCAATACATCTTTCTTGATTATTAAAAGATAAATGACAAGGCATATCAACCGCTCATTTTCAACATTCATGAATACCATGCACCTTATAATCCAACACTTACCTAATGGAGTCGGTAGAGGAATATCCCACAATAAATACACACGGTTAACAAGTAGCAGAAGCTCCAACCAGTCCGACTCCTACTTAAATCCACTTTTTTCTACAAAATTCCAAATAAAGACACGAAAATTCATGAGCCGGAACAACCATATTCTTTAAATGCTACTAAACACAAAATCCTAACTCCTCTAATTCCTTCAAATCCAAAAAAAATGATAAATTATGTTTCCTAAATCACTCTTGTTTCAGTTTTTCTTACTCCAGGAATAAGCAAACAACGAGCTTTGCATCAGTATCTAGCTGAACTCATGAATTTATAATCAAATACACCGTTGCAGTTCTATCTTTAGAAAGCAGTTTTCAAAATTCGATTTCCTGATAATTTACTAGCTGGGACCACCGACACCAGAAGGTTTCGTGTTAATATTTCTGAAATTTAAAAACCCCCTTTGATAACTTATTACTCTCCAATACCCACTAAAGGTTTTCAAACCCTCACATTCTGCAGAATTAATTTTAAGTAACACCATAAAACCCCGTGCAAAGAATTTCAATGCAGTAGACTATCCATAACTTCGTATTAATATTTCTGAAATCTTCATTGCTTTCAAAAACCCCTGCTAATTACTTCTTACTCTCCAATACCCCACTTAATGCTATCGAACCCTTAGCTCTAAAAACCCTTCCATTTTGCAGAACAAGTTTAATTAACCCCACAAAACCCATACAAAGACTTCGAATGCAGTAGACTGTCCACCCATTGCATCATATTTAAATTTCCGAAATTTTCGTTACTTAAATATTCCTCGTAGTTACTCCTTTACTCTCCAACCCTAACTTCTAAAAACCCTTGCATAGCAAACTTTGTTTAACTAACACCACAACACCTCATACAAAGAGTAGTCTCAATTCAGTAAAATATCGACAGCTTCATTCACTACAAATTCTTTGTTATCGTGAGAGAGGGGAGGGAGAAGCCCACGTACCTTTCGACGAAAACCCTAGTCCCTCCGATCCTACACTTTCCGCAAATGAGAAAAGCTTTCCTTTCCACAAACCCTGTATCCAAACATTAGCCTTTTAGTTAATATTTGAGGCACCCAAAACCCGAAATATTTTTCCTCAAAAATGACAGAAACAAACAGTTAAAACCCCATTAAATGACTCTGTTTTCGCTCTCAAAACTTCAGAATAAACTCCAAGCATCGTAGACAAACAAGACCAGCATAAGATATGTCATCGATACCGTCCATCCAAAAAACATTAATTCGCAAACCCAAAACCCCTTAGGGTTTCAAACACTACAAAAACTTGGAAAGAATACTTACCTGACCTCTGTTGCCTATTTTTAAATCCCCGGGGATTATAAGATGGCTGAAAGCGTGGGCTTAATGACCGGTTTCCTCGTGAAGCTGTTGAACAGACGAAATTTCCCCGCCCTCTCTCTCTCACAAAGTGAAGAAAGAAGAAATAGAATGGCTACTGTTGTCAACGAATGATATGATAAAGCCCAAGCACAAATTAACACTTTAAGTAAAAAGAGGGTCTTGCTTCGCCCCCACAATATTGACTCACCCCCAGTTGGCCGCGTGTCTATCAAAAAGACCGCTGCGCAGCCCATGGAGCACGGAACACGTGTCCACATAAGAATGGCTGAAATTGGGGCGCGAAAATATGCCCATCTATCTACATATGTCGCTTTCCAACAGAAGGACAATTGACTTGGGCTTTAGAGCACTATTGATGTGTAACCATTAAAATAAAAAAACCTTTATGGACATCTAATTGAAACCATTAAAAAAAAAAACCTTTATGGACATCTAATTGAATTCAGAAGAGTAAAAAACTTTTATGGACATCTAATTGAATTCAGTAGAGTAAAAATCTTTCTTATGCTTTAAAAATTTATCTTTAAAATAAGTTTATGTTAATTTATTTGTTCCAAAGTTAAGATTGTGTTTTTTTAATAATAATGGTCGTGTTTTTTTTAACATTAGGCAACTCAATCTTTTTTTTCAATTATAGATCCTTTACATTAAACAAGTGAATCATTAAATAGCCACGATAAGTGAAAAAGGAGCTTCGTAAAGCCCTCTAACCTATCATATTTGCCCACACTCATAAAGTTAGAATCATTGCTTGGGCATACATAAAGGCCACAAAGCCCCCACAAACATAACACGATCCACGTGGCACATAATCATAGAAGCCATAATGATTTGTCATTAATGCACACAAAGCAAAAACCATGCACCATGAATGACAATAATTATAAATTAAATCATTGTTGGGATGAGGTTCACATTAGGAAAGGGCTCATTATTGTCATTGGGATGGTACCCTAATTATCATTGTACAAAGAGTAGCTATGTTAGGTTAGCATTAGATAATATTCAATTAAAAAAAACCATTAAAGTTGAATCAATTAAAAAAAATATGTATCATAAAGTTTCTTCAATTATAAATAAATAAAAATAAAGTCTACTCAATTTAAAAAAACAATTATACGTATGTGTAAAACTTGGCATGCAATGAAATAACAATAATAATAAAAAATACACATTAAGAAATTGGATCTTTCTCGGTGTTTGATAGATCTGAGTTTAAGATGGATCTATATTGGTTAATAAGTTTAAGATCAAGGATTGTGGGTTTCAATTATAATTAACTTATTATGTTTGTTTTTGTAGTTTCTTGTTGTAAAAATTGGCCAAGGTTAGTGTTGGGAACTTGTCATTCTAGGGTCTTAGTGAAGGACTTCTAGGCCAACTCCTATGACACTCTCATGTCTCTCGAACAACTCATCCTGCTATATGTCTCGATATATGATCATAGCACTCAGATTGCCTAGAGCATGTTAAAGGTGTAGGAGATGCAACTAGAGGCCCCCTCCTCATAGCACAAGGAACATAGGCCCAAAGCTCCAATAATTGGTGCAAATGTGCCACATTGAACTCCACTTTTTGAACTTGCCCAAAAATATAATGTAGAGGCTGGTACAAAGCAATGAACTATCAAACCATGAAAAGCTCTTAGCAAGTTGAGCCTAATGAAACATATATTCATTATGGTTTTTGTGTATAAGAAATAACACTTCAATTGTGGTAAGTCGCCAAGGTGCATGAAATTCAATGGCCTTGAGAAATTTATCACCTAATAGGGCAACTTTCCAAGTAATAGAAGTACGAAGAAATTGGCCATGGAATTGAGTGGCACAATTCCAAGGTAACTCGCCATATTCATAAAACTAAAATAGAAGCTTAAGCTTTTTAGGGCAACCACAAAGATGGCATTTGGGTTAGGGGATGCCAAGGTGCACTAGTATGTGGTTGATAGTCAGATCCCTAAGAATAAAGAACCAAGCAAATAAAGACTTCTTAGTCTCAACCAGCTTCTAGACGTCCCACAATTAGAAGAGCCAAGTCATTACTTGGATTTAGGTTTTTGCATTGTTTCAATTCCAATCTTTCCACTAAATTGCGAGAGGTTGAAAGTGTTATATACCAAGTATTTAAAATATCATTAAAAACCAAAGTACATATAATGTACATAAGATGTGAACATGGAGCATAACTCCCACAAAGATAACAGAGGTGAGTTACAAAATAACTCTATATAGAATAGAAGAGTATTGATGTAGGAGTATCGCTCCACCTCAGCAAGCACCAGCTGATTAGCACGAGTGGTGCGCATTCAAGGAAGGGAGAGGTGTCGCCCTCTCATTTTACCTTCGAAGATCTAAAGCGTGATCAAGGCATTTAATGTTGACAGGTTGGAAGAGCCAAGTTGTGCCTTCGCACAAGCTGGAGATACGGTCGTCATTAAGTGGTTGATTGTAGGAGGGATCTGCATCCGATTCGGGTGAGATTTCCATCATTGTAATTTGCCTCGGTAGTCAGGCGCTTTTGGTGATTAAACACCACTAGCTTAGGTTGGAGGGAAGCTCGTCAAGCCCCTCTTGTATAAACTCTTGTATTATTGCCAGTAGAATATACATAGGAAATAGTGAGAGAAACATAGAGAGATGAGACTCAATTGTAGCTCGAACTCACACATTGTAATGAACATTCCACCATTAATAGAAAGCAATAGTTTGTCTTGTTTATCAATTTTTGTGTAATGGATGTATGGAGGTTTTGTCGTGAATGTCATTCGTATGCATTTGAGTTGTAGATGTATGTTAGAAATCATCTGCAGGGATAGAGATATAAATTTCTATCTGTGAGTGTGTTGGATTAAGTCTGATTCTCTGGGCTAAGTGCAAGGAGTGCGTGACAGAGGGTGGAAATTTTGTGAGCCAACGCAAGGAGTGTGTGTCTGAACTTAGTGGAGTCAGAGGAGAAGCTACCAAGAGGGCACACCAGGATAATTCACAGACTCGGGAGGAAATTTCAAGGTGGTTAATTACCTTGGAAGGAAAGACTATGTAGGAGGAAACACAATGCAGAGTTCTTGAACGTTCTGTAACACTATGCCAAGAGGGCATTGAGCTAGTGCAAGAACGCACCAGAGCAACACATTCTGAAGTGTTGGAATCCTTAAGAGGACCCCAGGGTTACCGAATACTCTGAGGAAGGAAGACTTTGCAAGAGTGCATTGACCAAGGAAAGGAGATGCCCTAAGACCTTCAGGAAGACTAAGGGAGAAGTCATTGAAAACTTAGCCAAGCGCAAGGAGTGCGCCAAGGATATTGTAAGATCATCTTACAAGCTCATGAGGAAGGGCATTAAGTTGCTAGGAGGGAAAGAGAAAGTCCACTGAAGGACGCAAAGGAATTGAGAACCTTGGAAGTTTTCAAGCCAAGCAAAGTCGCAAAAGAGTTTGCGCAAAACTCTGCCAGGAGTGCAGAAGAAGTTCGAGAACAGCCTAAGTCTCGATAAGGAAGTTGCGCTTAGTGTGCAAGGGGTCGAGAACGTGCTAAGTCCCGAAGAGCGTGAAGTTGTCCATCGTCGGAAGAGACAGGTGGAAAAAGATCGAGAGATCCGGGAGCGAGCACTAGCACTCCAGAAGGTTTGCCAAGAGAGAACAAAGATCTTCGTGGAGTCGTGGAGAGTGGAGTTGATCCTAATTGTTGGTGTTGGGAAGGGCAGGTGGCAGAGATCCATGGACTTCAGAGGAAAGACAAGGAGGAGAAAACCCGAAGAGCTAGGAACAAAGCAATCCTAGTCGTTCATTGAGATAAGACATGTGGCATCAAATCAACGCTTCGTTGGTTCGCAAATCGAGAGAGACAGAGATAGGAGATGTGAAAACTCCCGAAGGTCGGAGTCCGAAATGATCGTGGTCATCGATCGGAAGGAGGGACGGGGACCGTTGATCCTCGCGTCGTCAAAATTCGTGATTCTGAGTTCTAGGATGTGAGAGTTGGCTATCATGGAAGGAGCCGAAGCCTAAAGTGCTTTGTGTGGTGAAGCCCCAGGACACAGCCTGAGGTCATGCAATAGAAAGGGCTTGCACTCAGGAGAAAGAGAGGACCCGTGATAGAGTTTTTCGGGTTCCAACAAGGAGTCAAAGAGACAATCTGACTCGGGTGTTGAACGATCCTAGATCGGGAGGTCGCGCAACCCCGAAGGAGATGAGAAGGGGTTGGGGTTTGCACCAAGTATTCTCCAAATAACCCAATTACAACCTGTTATGGGGAAAAATTCCCCTAATCTGGGTCTAGCAACTAGGCAGAGCCATGACACCTTAAAAGACATAAATGCTTCTATTATACTCAAACCAACAAGACCTATTAATAATTAAGGGAAGGGAGAGAGGATCAAAGTATGTACCTTAAATCCTTATGTCTGCAGTAGATCCCTTCATGTCATTGTTCGTTCCTGGTTGTAGGCCTCCTCCAAATGCTAGCATGAAACAACTTTAAAGAACACAATATAACAACATACGCATAACTACCAAGATCATCTAAAAGTCTAGATATTCATGAAAACCATTTAAAAATATAAACATAAGGACATAAAGATCTGGGACAAGAAGTTTCTCTTTTATTGATAACAAGATTGACTAGTATGTGGTTGATAGTCAGATCCCTAAGAATAAAGAACCAAGCAAATAGAGACTTCTTAGTCTCAACCAAAGGCTTCTAGATGTCCCACGATTAGAAGAGCCAAGTCATTACTTGGATTTAGGTTTTTGCATTGTTTCAATTCCAATCTTTCCACTAAATTGCGAGAGGTTGAAAGTGTTATATACCAAATATTTAAAATATCATAAAAAACCAAAGTACATATAATGTACATAAGATGTGAACATGGAGCATAACTCCCACAGAGATAACAGAGGTGAGTTACAAAATAACTCTATATAGAATAGAAGAGTATTGATGTAGGAGCATCGCTCCACCTCAGCATGCACCAGCTGATTAGCACGAGTGGTGCGCATTCAAGGAAGGGAGAGGCGTCGTCCTCTCATTTTACTTTCGAAGATCTAAAGCGTGATCAAGGCATTTAATGTTGACAGGTTGGAAGAGCCAAGTTGCGCCTTCACACAAGCTGGAGATAAGGTCGTCATTAAGTGGTTGACGGTAGGAGGGATCTGCATCTGATTTGGATGAGATTTCCATCATTGTAATTTGCCTCGGTAGTCAGGCGCTTTTGGTGATTAAACACCACTAGCTTAGGTTGGAGGGAAGCTCGTCGAGCCCCTCTTGTATAAACTCTTGTATTATTGCTAGTAGAATATACATAGGAAATAGGGAGAGAAACGCAGAGAGACAAGACTCAACTGTAGCTCGGACTCACACGTTGTAATGAACATTCCACCATTAATAGAAAGCAACAGTTTTTCTTGTTTATTAATTTTTGTGTAATGGATGTATAGAGGTTTTGTCTTGAATGTCATTCGTATGCATTTGAGTTGTAGATGTATGTTAGAAATCATCTGCAGGGATAGAGATATAAATTTCTATCTTTGAGTGTGTTGGATTAAGTCTGGTTCTCTGGGCTAAGTGCAAGGAGTGTGTGACAGAGGGTGGAAACTCTGTGAGCTGACGCAAGGAGTGTGTGTCTGAACTCAGTGGAGTCAGAGGAGAAGCTGCCAGGAGGGCACAACAGGATAATTCACAGACTCGGGAGGAAATTTCAAGGTGGTTAAGTACCTTGGAAGGAAAGACTGTGTAGGAGGAAACACACGCAGAGTTCTTGAACACTCTGTAACACTCTACCAAGAGGGCATTGAGCTAGTGCAAGAACGCACCAGAGCAACACATTTTGAAGTGTTGGAATCCTTAAGAGGACCCCAGGGTTACCGAATACTCTAAGGAAGGAAGACTTTGCAAGTGTGCATCAACCAAGGAAAGGAGATGCCTTAAGACCTTCAGGAAGGCTAAGGGAGAAGTCATTGAAAACTTAGCCAAGCGCAAGGAGTGCGCCAAGGATATTGTGAGATCATCTTACAAGCTCATGAGGAAGGGCATTAAGTTGCTAGGAGGGCAAGAGAAAGTCCATTGAAGGACGCAGAGGAATTGAGAACCTTGGAAGTTTTCAAGCCAAGCAAAGTCGTAAAAGAGTTTGCGCAAAACTCTGCCAGGAGTGCAGAAGAAGTTCGAGAACAACCTAAGTCTCGAAAAGGAAGTTGCGCTTAGTGTGCAAGGGGTCGAGGACGTGCTAAGTCCCAAAGAGCATGAAGTCGTCCATCGTCGAAAGAGACAGGTGGCAGAAGATCGAGAGATCCGGGAGCGAGCACTCCAGAAGGTTTGCCAGGAGCGAACAAAGATCTTCGTGGAGTCGTGGAGTCGTGGAGAGTGGAGTTGATCCTAGTCGTTGGTGTTGGGAAGGGCAGGTGGCAGAGATCCATGGACTTCGGGGGAAAGACAAGGAGGAGAAAACCCGAAGATCTAGGAACAAAGCAATCCTAGTTGTTCATTGAGATAGGACATGTGGCGTCAGATCAACGCTTCGTTGGTTCTCAAATCAAGAGAGACAAAGATAGGAGATGTGAAAACTCCCGAAGGCCGGAGTCCGAAATGATCGTGGTCATCGATCGGAAGGAGGGACGAGGACCGTTGATCCTCGCGCCGTCGAAATTCGTGATTCGGAGTTTTGGGATGTGGGAGTTGGTTGTCAGGGAAGGAGTCGAAGCCTAAAGCGCTTTGTGTGGTGAAGCCCCAGGACACAGCCTTAGGTCATGCGATAGAAGGGCTTGCACTCAGGAGAAAGAGAGAACCCATGATAGAGTTTGTCGGGTTCCAACAAGGAGTCGAAGAGAAAATCTAACTCACGTGTTGAACGATCCTAGATTGGGAGGTCGCGCAACCCCGAAGGAGAGGAGAAGGGGGTGGGGTTTGCACCAAGTATCCTCCAAATAACCCAATTACAACCTGTTATGGGGAAAAATTCCCCTAATCTGGGTCTAGCAACTAGGCAGAGCCATGACACCTTAAAAGACAAAAACGCTTCTATTATACCCAAACCAACAAGACCTATTGATAATTAAGGGAAGGGAGAGAGGATCAAAGTATGTACCTTAAATCCTTATGTTTGTAGTAGATCCCTTCCTGTCCTTGTTCATTCCTAGTTGTAGGCCTCCTCCCAATGCTGGCATGAAACAACTTTAAAGAACACAATATAACAGCATACGCATAACTACCAAGATCATCTAAAAGTCTAGATATTCATGAAAACCATTTAAAAATATAAGCATAAAGACATAAAGATCTGGGACAAGAAATTTCTCTTTTATTGATAACAAGATTGGAAGTTACGACTTGAATCTTCTCGACGCTTGTTAAGAACCAAATATCAATATAGCATAGAAAAACCTCAGAATAAGTACTCAACGCCTTGAAAAAGAGAGAAATT
>CBVK0101375822.1:0-11039 GCA_900067695.1 Picea abies | reverse complement strand
AGGTTTATATTGAGTTTATGCTATTGCTATCACTTTGGTTGTTTGCATTATTTTGCAGGTTCATCATTGTATGAGCATTGGAACGAAGCTAGGATAGCGATGGCAAGAGGAAGCGATATTTAAACGGTATGTCACCCATCCCTCTTTAGTTAGTAAATTCAATATCTAAAACTTAAGGAAGGCATCATGTTCTGTCCTATTTTGTTCTAGATCCAGGTGGATCTAGGGAGATCGATTTGTGTCTGCACTTACGGATTAATCCTGAAACATTGATTATTAATGCAAACAACCAACTACTCAATCAAACAAAGAAATGAAAAATGTCTACATGCTTTAAAATAAGAGAATTGAAAAAATGGATTCCTTTTCTTTCTTCTAAAGAAAGCAAAAAGATAAAGTGAAGACAAAACAACAACCAAAGTAACTTCTGGCCCTACTGTGGATCGCAGGGAGTCACTTGACCAAACCTCAAAAAGCTGATCGAAAAAGACTCACAGATTTGTCTAAAACTTTATTATAGAAAAATCAAGAAATATTTTTGATGAAAAGAAAACTCTACTATAGTCAAACCTAGGCTACAGACTATGATCACAGAGACTAGGGCAAAGACCAAAAATACTGGCTTATGATAGGTAAGAGGATGATTGCCTCTCTCTGTCAAAATATCTCCTTGACACAGACACATGACTGTCACCTCCGAAGCAAGCATATATACGCGGGTTGCCCAAATACAGAGCACATATGCACGCGTGTAGAGCTACTACAGGGAGCGTATAGCTCTGTAAATGCTCAAAAAAATGAAAAAACGCAATCCATCACAAGCAGGGAGCACTGGTATTGGAAACCAGAGTCTCTTAGAGACAGAGAAAATTACTTCGGCAAAGAAAATGCAAGGAAACTTTGATAGAACAAAGCTAATATGAGGTTATCCTAGGTTATAGACTGCAACATAGAGAATCTGACCAAATCTAGGAAACCCCTGAGAAGGATCACTTCTGACAGAGGAAAGAGGATGGTTGCCTCTCCTAAAAAAAATTATGGACTTAAGCACACAATTGACACTTCAGCAACCCAGTGGATATACATGGATTGTCTAAAGGTAGGGCGTGTGTATACGCGGGCAAGGCTTCTGCAGGCCATGTATACCTCTATAAATTTCTGGAAAGAAAATCAAATAGTCAAGAAATCATGTAGGGAGTATTGGTATGGAAAACCAAAATCCCTACAAACTCAGACTCTTGAAAAAACTAAGAAAAAAGGTAATAAAACCAATTCTAAAATACCCAAAAAGTATCCCTAGAAAACCCTAGAGACTCCCCAATATGGTCGCCAATTTCGTTGTGGGTGGGAAATCCACCTATGGACTACCATTAAGGGTTCTGTAATGCATGCAGAAATGACCTAAAGTCTCCTTCTTTTTACCAACATCCCAATCATAAACCCCATTATTCATATGTGAATACAAAGATAAAAGGATCAATTCAGAGTACCTTGAATTCCACATTTGATGTAGATCCTTTTGCTTTCAGTTGCTCCTTGACTGCAAGTTTCCTCCCAACACTGAACTACATTCACAAATAGACAAACAAAGAACTCCAAGCATGCATTTTATCTATGAACTAATGGGTTAGATATTCTATCAAAATATAATCAATATTAAACATTAAACACCTCATATGGCGGGATGGGAAAAGTACTTATTTTATTAATCTCACAATAATACCTTACAATAGTGATATCGGCCACTGCTCCTCAAATCTGGTCTTGGGATCCTCTTCAACTATACTCCAACTACTTTCATATATGCTTCTCTTCACACAATAGTTGCAAAAGGTTGGGAAAAGGGGAATGCGAAATCGGGTAGAGTTTCTTTACTCTTCTTTTCCTCCTTCCAAATGGGACCCCTACCCCTTCTTTTATAGGCTAGAAAGGGCTAGGTATTTGGTCAAGTGATCGGATATGGGTTGTCAAACAATTTAGTTAACTTACCCAAAATGGTGTGTTTCATCTACGACTTTCCATTTTTCGTTCTTTTTAGGTATACGCGGGTTGTAGTGGGTTAGCCAGCATATACATGCATGCAGTAGTGGAGCAGGGTGCGTATTCCTTCAAAAAGGGTGTTTTTTAAGAATTTGTGAAGTAGTGGCTTTGGAAAAGAAGGAAAATGAGATGGCCTGATCCCAGGTAAGCATGTCTGGTGCAATTTAGTCTTATAACACCTACCAGGGTACCCATGCACTGCCAGGTCAAGCACCCCATCGATCTGACCCCTGGCGCATCGTTGCCCAATGGGACAATATATCACTGCTCTCTATTAGAGAATGAGGAGATCAAGCAATAGATCTAAGAAATTATCCACAAAGGGCACATCTGTCCCAACTCATCACCTTGTGGGAGCCCAATAGTGTTGGTACAGAAGAAAGATGGAACCTAGCAACTTTGCATTGATTATCGGGCTCTGAATAAAATCATAGTCAGAAACGGGTACTCTATTCCCTGAATCCACGACCTCCTTGATTAACTCACGGGGGCCAAATACTTCAGTAAGATTGATATGAAGTCTGGATACCACCAGGTCCTGATAGAATATATAGATGTATGGAAGACCACCATCAAGTCAAAGGAAGGCATTTTTGAATGGTTGGTCATGCCCTTTAGTTTGAAAAATGCTCTAGCCACTTTCATGAGGATGATGGACGATATCCTGTGACCATTCACAAATACTTTTGTAGTGGTGTATTTGGATGAAATTCTCATTTACAAAAAGACTTGGGATGAACACTTGTAGCATAGTCAGTAGGTTCTGCACACTCTTCGACAGCACAAGCTATACGCCAACTTGTAAAAATTATCCTTCAACATGGATAGGGTCCATTACCTACGCTACATCTTTGACTAGCATGGCGTAAATGTGGATCCAGCCATGATCCAAGTCATCCTTGACTGGCCAACCCCAACCACACTCTCTGAGCTTTAGAGCTTCTTGGGACTTACCAATTTATACCGTAGGTTCAGGTTGGGATTCTCCCATATTGCATGGGCCCTCAGCCAAATAACCAGGGGTGGTGGTAAGGCAAAATTTGTGTGGGGTCGGTCCCAACAACAAGTTTTCGATTATTTGAAGAAGTGTGTGTGCTCAAGCCTAGTAATTTCACTACCAGACCTGCAAAAACCCTTTGAGATCGATATAAATCTTCAGACTATGTTGTGGGCGTCGTTCTCACTCAGTACAGCCACCCCGTGGCCTATCATAGTGAGACACTATAATATTTTTCTGTAAGTACCCTACTTATGTCAAAGAAATGTAATCCATTATGAAAGCCTGCCGCCAATGGAGACATTACATTCTTGGGAAGGAGACAGTCATCCACACTAATCATAAGCCACTAAATTTCATGTAGACATAAGGAAAATTGTAGAATGACCGCCACAAAAAGTGGTCCACATACTTGCAACAATTCCACCTCAACATCAAGTATAAAACAAGAAGCACCAATTGTGTCCTTGATTTCCTCAACAGACTGCCAGTCATGGCACTTATAATGGTGCTAGAATCTTGCGACCATGAGACCTCTGGATGGCCCCAACTCTATGAGACAGACCCAGACTTTGCCACCACCTACCAAATGTTGGGTACAAATGCAGTTGTTGATAATTTCCATCTTTAGGATGGGTTGTTGTGTTGTTTGGGCCATATCTATGTTCCATCAAGTGAGCTAGCAAAGATGATCTAGGAATCCCACTACAATCTGGTGGCAGGACACTTCAACATTCAAAATATAGTGGTGATGCTACATAAACATTTCTACTAGATGAAACTTCAACAAGAGATCAACAAGTATAGCAATTCCTGCACTGACTGCGCTATTGCCAAAATGACCACTAAGAAATAGGGCCTATACACCCCTCTTTCTACTCCTAACAGGCCATGGGAATTGATCTCAATAGACTACATGTTGAGCCTCTCATCCACCAAGAAGAGAAATGACTGTGTTTTTGTGTTTGTTGATCGCTTTTCTAATATGGCAATTCTGGTTGCCTACAAGAAGAGAATCACAACAGAGGCCACTGCCAAGTTGTTCTTTGAACAAGTCTGGGTACATTTTGGAATCCCATAAACCATTTTCTCAGATCAGGACATTCTATTTTTCAACACATTCTGGTCGAGCCTCTGGTCACTACTGAACACCAAGCTCACCAAATCCACAACCTTCCACCCCCAGATAGATGGCCAAACTGAGGTCGTAAATTGAATGATTGTGCATATCCTTCGCATGTATAATTGAAAGCACCCTCACACATGGGATTAGAGCCTTCCCTATGTCCAACATAGCTACAACTGAAACCTTCATAGCTCAACTGGCCACACCCCCTTTCAGGTGGGGTTTGGATTCCAACCATTGGGTCTCATAGATGTTTCACTTCCCCTTGCAGTCACCTCGAACGAATCATCTCCTGCTCCAACTGAAGTTGACAAATCCACCTAGTTCATTGATAATATCCATCACATCCACAAATAGGTTCAGAATATCCTACAGAAGTCCAATGACAATTACAAGCAGTGCCATGATCAACATCGGGTGCCACATAAGTTTCAAGTGGGCAACAAAGCTTGGTTTCACTTGAAGAAAGAATGCCTTACAAGACCCCATCGGAAGCTTCATCCACTCCATTATGGTTTGTACACCATCACCAAGGCCATAGGGGATAAGTCTTTTGAGCTCAACATTCCTCCTTTCCTTGGTCTGCACCTAGTGTTCAACATGGATCTCCTTCTCCCTTATTTCCCACCATTATTGGACACCTCAGAAGTAGTCGAACAACTAACACCAATAGAGCTCAACCCTGGATGCATACAAAAAGCTTCCAGTGATCAGATTGTGGACACATAGATAAAGAGACCCGACAACAAAGGATCCAGCTTTATCGAGTTGTCAAAGTAGGGAAACGCCTGCACCAAGGCAAGTGCCTCACCCGAGGCCAAAGTCAACAGAAAATTCATCATCTGATGGAGGAAATCAACGTAATGGAGACCATTGATTTATAAGTAGGTAATATTGATCCAGGTGGATATCGGTGGCTACCCACCTTTTCTAACTAGCTCAAAATAGTTTTCTGGCAATTTTGGTAATTTACTAATTTTAGTAGTTTTTCACTTCCAGAGCCGTTTTGAGGCCCTAAAGGATGTTTTTTGGGAAAATGGGGAGAAACATGTACTTTCCTTTGGAATTTATTCAAACATTGATATCCTCGATGATACCTTTCCAACGGCCTATCATACACCTAAAACTGAGATCGTATGCAAAAGTTACGACCCCGAGAAGTTGATGTACTAACTTACCCAAACGGGGCCCACATGACTTTTGGTGCTTCATCTCCAAGGTTAGGTTTTTGGATGTCTAGGTTTTTTGGAATTCCTGTTTACTTTAAAAAGGCCTTTAGAGCCTCATTTTAATTATCTTCTTTCGAATGATTGCAGCTGTCACATATCTTCTCAGAGATAAGTCGCCACCATTCCAGCAAGCTTGTTTCTGCAACATTTTATAGTTTCAGCTTATTTCCTTATTGAATAGAAAACCAGTTTTACTATATCTCTGTTATTTTGTGTTAAGCACCTGTTAATAATCTGTAGTCATTTCATTCTGCTCATAAAATCCAGATCATTGGGTTTATAATACACCATTTCTATCTCTACCCATGATAGTCCCCCCCCCATCGAATTGTCCATCCTTCTGTGATGGATCATCTTCCTCCAATTTGCCACTGTTCACATGGGTGATGCAATTTTTCTTAGACTAGGCAGGAGAGAATTCTTTGTTCGGGTGGAAGGGCAAATGGAATTTCTTGGTTATATGTCCATATTGATGCCATCGATGACATTTGAATGGAACTCCTTCATAGTTCAATCTTTGGGAAACATTTCTAGGGCCCTTTATGATTTCTAATTCTTATGCTAATTCTTCCCTCACATCAATCCTGAACCAAATTTCAGCCACCAACATTTCTCCTGTATTTTCAGAAGACATATTCACTTCCAAAAATTCCCCCATGGAGTTACTAATATCTTTAAATATCCTTGGTGACCAACAATCCAGGGGCAAGACTGAGAGCCTAACCCATAATGGAGCTATATCAAAATGTTCTCGACTTGAATCAATTAGTGGAAACCACATCTTGAGGGAAAGAAAATGTGATTCGATACTCTAGTTTCTCTATAATACTAGTTGAGAATCTCCCAGAGCTCTAAACCTAAATGCAAACCAACCACAAGCCAATCCCATGACTAAAGGCGTATACCCTAGATTCTAGACTCAGGATTCCTATGCCCATTCTTTTATGGTTTTAACCCTGAAATGACACCCACGTGCTCTACCAGTAATATTTGTTTCAACAATTTCCACCAGATTTTGCAATTGAATGTATTTACCAAGAACTAGTTTGACCAACTTTCCTTTCAATTTAATACACTTGTTCTTTATCTTACGCATGCCACTACTTCCTCTCGGCCTTGGGATTGTATTTTTTGGCAGTTCCTCTCTCTATGGAATGACTCTTTGGGAAATATGTGCCTCATCCCCTTACTAATCCACCACTCCACATAGTTCCTCCCAATCTATTAGGGAACTAATGAAATCCTTTCCATCCTAACTAATGTTAGCACATGGTAAATTGTTGGGTTGAAGAGCAACGAACTACCAACGTTAACTACAAGCCAAATTTAAGACTAGAACCTAGCCTTTCCAATCTAGAGAGGGATCTCTTTGATACCTAGTCTCTGATAGATAATACTTTGGATTATCGGATAGATTTATATGTTTGAGAAGTGTTTTCTAGTTCCTTGGCAAGGAAATACAGAACTATGGGCTATGGAGTCAATCCCCTGAAAACGAGAGAAATCAGTCACTGGTAAGGGAATCTTTGACAGGATAAAGTCTAAATAGGAAATGGTCTTTCAGTTTTTTTTTCTTTGTGTATGGCAGAGGAAAAGAGGACATAAAGAAAATCAAAGCACTATTAAATATGAATTCTAACTTACTTAGAAGAGAAACACAGAGTTTAAATGGCTGAGTCTAAAACACCGTGCGATGAATTTTAAACTTGTTAAATGTTCCAATTTAAACAAAGGGAACAAACATGAATTTAAAGGAAACATGAAGTACATACATAGATAGGATCAAAATACATCAAACCACCACCATTAGAATCTTTTCATCAAAGCTTCAGGAGATCCGCATTATTATTTCCATCAGATTCAAAGATTACATTCAAGAGTCCTCTGTCTACATTACTTTACAAACTTGGATTACATAGAAAATATACAATATAAATAAAACTAATTCCCTCTTCGGTTGCTATGCCTCGAATTACTTTCCCTTAGAATCTCAAATTTGGTTACATCCCCCTAGACAACCTTTTCAATAGAGTTTACCAAAAATAGAAACCCGACTACACCCAATCATAACATAACCAACACATTTATCTCAATCATTCGTTCATGAGTAAGATTCGATCATTAGGCTATGATAAATTAGTATTTTCTTTCACAAGGTGCCCGAGTAATAGAGTGCACTATGAGAAACTCTTTCACCTTTGTATAACGATATTTGGTTGCTTTTGCACGATCACTGGTTGTAGCATGCACATGGCGAGTTGGTGTAGCAGACGTCCATTTGCAGTCGCCATGTAACTCCAGGTGGAAGAAATGGTTTGGGGACCATGCATATCTTCCAAGACTGGCATCTGTTTCATTTATACCTACTCTCCTGAGTAGGTAAGTTTACAACATCTGTGTGACGAATATTCACTACACAAGTGTCATTTTAGACTTCTTATTACTGGAAGTAAATAGGATATGCACAGAGAAACATTCCATGCCACAATAAAAAATGACAAAATGAGGTTGTCTTACTCATGCCCCTGGCCTCACCTGCAACCTTACAAATCTGAGTGTTTTTCTAAGAGACTAGTTCCATTTACTCATATTTTTCACCTGTCTCCATAAGACTACATTTCCTTTCAGTTTTTCCTGAGCATTGGTGAGATGTGCACGGGTGTTATCCATGGTCATTCTACATTCCCTGAAATTCTCTGATATTCTTTCTTCTGACTCCCTATGTTTCTTCCGCATTTGGATAATTATGTCCTGTGCCTCTTTAAGTTGTATTTTCAGCCAATTTACATTCCCTTATCGACTCTGTGATGCTGACATTTCAATATTCATTTATGTGAGTTGCCTTCTTAATTCTCTATTTTCTTGGTATGGTTCAGCAGTAGCGAGTTGCATTTGCTTCAGCTACTGCGACAACTTTTGAACATTCACATTTTCATCACTTGAATTCCTCCACCTTTCACCAATTTCCATGCTTGAACCTTCAATAGGGTCTAGCCGAACAACATGCATGAGTAATATCTTGGCAATAGACTAGGTTCACGATTCACTCGAAGCTTAGATCTCTTCGAGTTTCTTAATCAACCTTGGCCTGCCTATTTTTGGGGGTGTTGGATGGTGGGACAAAAAGTCTTCTATTTCCTTTCCCTTTCCTGTGACATATTCCTTTCTTTCCCCTGTGCTATGGAATGTTGTTTCCCTCGTAGATAGAGGAATGTCTCCTTTGGGGTCTCTAGGGATGTCAACCAAAATCAGAAATGAATCCTAGTCTTTGTTCAAATGTCTCAATTCTTTGACCACCAATAGCTTGATTAATGACAAATGGGATAAATTTTTCCTTGGTTTGTCAGCCTTAGCCTGGACATTGTCTTCCATCTTTTCCAAGCTTCGATGGAAGAAGAAAGCTAGATTCAAAGGTTTTTTCCCTGTGAAGTGCATCAACAACATGATGTGATATGGGTACACCCTGTCAAACCTTCCTTCATAGGTGAAATATCTTCTTATTACCTTTAGAATCTTTTGGAAAGGCTCCTGGAGGTACTGGCCTAGAACGCCAACTCCAATTTTTCCATTTAGACAGTTGGGCTTGATAAATTCTTTATAGCAAAAAATTTCTAAAGGCATGCCTTTAAACCATTTTTCACCATGCAGAGGGATCAAGCCTTTAAATGAATATGAGGCACCCAATTCCTTTAAAGTCCTCAAACCCAAAATTAGTGCCTCATATTCAACCATATTATTGGTACAACCAAAAGAAAGCTTGTAAGAACAAATTTTTGTACCAACTTTGGGAGGGTTAATCCACCCACCAGTTCCGACTCCTTTCCTACTGACAGCTCCATCAAAGCTCATATTCCACATTTAATTTTCTGCATTGTTTTTCTGATCTGTAATTTCCTCTATTCGATGCTCGGTCTTTTCTTTAACAATCATGAAAGTTGTTAGCTTCCCCTCTTCAAAACTCAAGTTATTATAAACAATATAGGAGCCAAATTCGGTGTTAACAAAGTAAATAGGATGATTTTTTGGTTGGGTTTTGTTACTCACCATCTACTTGAGCAGCACTTCTCTGTATAATCTCCTTTCTTGGCCAAAAACAGGGATAGTAGCATATGCCATGTCCATTTGCAAGGTTCCCATTAATTTTGCATCCCAAGATTTAGATAACAACATGCCAAATTTTGGAGGGATGTCGGCAACCACCACGACCATGACTAGATTTTTCGATGGGATTTGAGACAATGATATGACCAGATCTTTGTTCAAACCTACGCATTTCACCTTCCTTGAGTCAAAAGAGAAAATATATCTATAAGGCCTTGTAATGTCTAGGCCCAACTCACCCATGACCACCTTGGGCATAATATTATGTGATGCGCCTAAATCTAACATGGCATTATGTAAGGTCATGTCATGAATTTTAAGGCTCACATAGAAAGGAGGAACATCATAAGCATCACCACTCTCTTTCACATGTGGGCCAAACAAGATGGAAGGGTGGTCATATTGTATGCTCAAGGTGTTAGGGGATTCTTCCATCTTTATCATTTTAATGATCTGATTTCTATATTATCCATTCTTGATCAGCTCATTAAATCGAACAAATATTTTGATTTTATCCATTTCCCTTTCAAAATTAAAAGGAGATGGAGTGTTTTCTACCTCTTTGATGATCGTTTCCTTTATTTCCTCAGGTGATTTCTTTGGGGGTTCTTCCTTGGATTTTTCTTTCCCTATTATATCCCTTACTGAGTTATCTTTCTTTGGTTGACTTGAAGAAGGGATATTTTTCTAGAGTTCCCTTGTGGGATTCTCCTTTGGAAGCTCTGTGGGTGCCTTTTTACTTCTGAGGTTATACTACTTCTAAAACTACATAATAGCATTGTGGTATCCTTTCCTAAAGTCCTCTATTTTCAATGAAAACATATGATCATTCTCCTACATAAACTTGTCATTTGCATCCATAAATTGAGCATGCTCTCCTTTTGTTAAAAACACGTATGTTTCTGTATCATCGCAACAATGCATCTGGTCTTGGATTATTTGATCAAAATCTTTTTTTTCATAGTTTTTTTGTGTGAGATCGGAAGAGTATCATCGCAACAATGCATCTGGTCTTGGATTATTTGATCAAAATCTTTTTTTTCATAGTTTTTTTGTAAAGGAGGTTTTATCTACTAATCACCTTGATCTCTCTAGTCTCTTTGCCTAATCTGTGGAACTAGGGCCCTTCTAAAATTTTGACTTGTAGGCTAAAAATCTTTTTTCTCCTTGGTGGCAGGCTTGTTCTCCATAGACATCCTTCCCATGAGTCTTTCCATAGTGTTCATAATCAAGTCAAATTTTTTGTCTGATGATTGCGACGTAGAGGGATGCTCTTCCCCTTGAGCCTTCTTCCCACTTCTGTCAAGATTATGTTTGATCTTCCCCAATGCCATCAGATTTACTTCAACTTCAATCGCGTCGCTCATCATATCATCTAATGTATTATATATTATTTATATTAACAACAAGGCAAATTCACTGTCAAAAGAATCATCATATCAAAGATGGGAAGATCCGAGAGGAGGTTTGAATTACGTGGTAATTGAATTATAAAATTTCATGAATCTGGTCAAGAACTCTTGCACTATTTCATTTGGTGATCTTT
>CBVK0101375821.1:0-11362 GCA_900067695.1 Picea abies | reverse complement strand
CCATGACTAACCATTATGCCCTTATCTGACTCCATGGGCCATACCGATTACTTGTTGATTTTGACCCAGTCGTTATTCAGTCACTGAACTCACATGCTTTGACACATGAACTACAACTCATCTAGGACTAACTTTATCTACAAAAATCACGGAGCTAACAATTGAAACTCCCTCCAGTGGCCTCTAGGGCCTCTTCCGAAAAAAATGTAGTAATAGCTAAGGACCCTGAATTGGAAGGATTTAGAAAACTAAAAATTCCTCAAAGGATGAAGAAACCAGAAAAATCTCAAGTCGAGAGGACAAAACTAGAGGGCCCGACATATCCTAGAGCACTCAATATTACAGGTATGGATCCCAACCTAGAGAGAAAGACTGAAAAGTCCATGGCTCAAAGGATGGGAAATCCACCTAGCCTTTGATGAGTCTGGAGGAACAAAACAACAATGAAAACAACCCATCACCGAAATGGGTATTTCAAGTAATGGGAAACCGGTTCCAGGGCCTAACAATACTGACCCAAAATAGGGAGTATTGACAGCTCCAGTTGGTGCTGCTTGTGACAACCATCCCCAAATTTCGCCTTCATTAGCAGATCCAAGCACCGTTTCATCCATCTGACTGCCAACTAGCATCTTCCATATGATTTGACCCTTCAGAGAATCAAGAGAGTAATCTACCTGGTCTACTTCTTCAGAAAACAGGGAGCACTGACAACTCCAGCCGATGCCCCTTGTGATAGCCACCCCAAACTTTCTCCTTCATTAGTAGATCTGAGCACCCTTTTAGCGATCTGACTACCAACTGACATCTTCCATATGACCTGACCTTCCAACGGATCATAAGAATAATCTACCCAATCTACTTCGTCGGCTTCCATTTGCCTTATCCCCCAAAATAAACATACTTATAAAGATACTTATAATAATTAAATAAATATATGATATTTTTTCACTACATAAAAATAAAATTATTGTAAAACATAAACATAAACATAGTTATAAAGATAATTATAGTAATTAAATAAATATATGAGATTTTTAAAGCTAAACAAAAATAAAATAATTGTAAAAAGTAAACATAAACATATTTATAAAAATAATTATCATAATTAAATAAATATATATTTTTAACTAAATAGAAATAAAATAATTGTAAAGTAACCATCTTCCCCTCTTTATATAAAGAGACATGTATTAAAACTTCGAGGAATAATTTGAGTGTCCATTCAATGCAAAGTTGTTCTATACAAAATATTTGAGACATTAAAAGTTTTGAGGGATTAAAAGTGTTTATTTTACATGCAACTTCTTCATTGTTAATCATTAAACCTTTCCAATATCTTTACCATGATATTTCATATGATCTCACCAAAGATTGCATGGGATGAATATCTTTATTATAATTATATATCTAACTATATACTTATATTATACATTATATGGAATGGATCATCTTGGTAGCTTATCAATCCTACCAACCTTACTTATGTTTTCACATGTTTCAAACGTTGACAATATTCACAAAATCTGCCTTCCTATTTACATTCACTTTGAGTACATAATAATGGTTTTGTTTTACCCTCAAAATTTCCTAAACTTTTCGATCTATGCATATAGGGGCTAGTTAAGTGTTATTTTCAGGATTAATATAGTCAAATTTGTAATTTTTTCTATTTAGTGTACTATATTCATTTTATAGAGACCCAAAATACAAATTTTACTATGTCAATCATATAGTTATTGTTCATTTTGAAAATAACACTTAACCAACCCCGTATGGATCCAATAAATATATGTTTGCAAGAAAAAAAAAAGTCAAATGCATGTGTCTAATAAGAATCAATTTACAATTCCCTATTAATGATTATTACGAAATACACTTAAGATTATTAGATTATATACGAAATAATAGCTTATTACGAAATACACTTAAGATTATTAGATTATATACGGAATAATAGCTTTGATGAGACAATATTATTACCAATATGTCAAATTATAAAGGATTAATTGCAATCTTCAAAATTAGATTTTATTTTTGTGGAACAAATTTTTTCACAATACTCCACATTGAATATATATTTTGAGTGGGCTTAATGGTTAATAACATGTGTTTCCTTTTAAAAGGTCATAAGTTCAAATCCAGAGGGGGGTAGGGTATGTATACCTCCGTAGACTTTACCAGTTAAATCGTTGGNNGGGGGGTAGGGTATGTATACCTCCGTAGACTTTACCAGTTAAATCGTTGGACGAAAAGAGGTCCTTTGTCCCACAAACAAGTGGGTCTCATACACCAATTTGGTGTGGCTTAGCCATGACCTTAAAAATAAATTATTATTATTATTATTATATAATATGAATTTCAAATCTTTTACCAAGATTTATCCTAACCATAAAAAATGTTAAAAAAGTTCCTTCATCATGAAAGAACAAGCATTGAATATAAGATGTGATGTAAGATGCAAGTGAAATTATAGTGAGTTTATCATAAAAAGTTATATTCCACATTTAAATCAACTTAGACAATATTTTACTCATATGCCTATAATCAATATTTCACTCATATGCCTAATTACACAAGATTAATTACAACCCTCAAAACTAGATTTCATTTTTTAGGGAACAAGTCCTTTCAGAATACCCCACATTGATAATATAGATATCAATTTTCTTGGCTAATATTTCTCTCAAGCTTAATGTTTTATCTCATCATGAAAGCGACCAACATTAACCAAACCATTGGATGTGATGTAGATTACACATACATGTTAAAAAAACTCAACATTGATAATATAGATATCAATTTTCTTGGCTAAGATTTCTCTCAAGCTTAATGTTTTATCTCATCATGAAAGCGACCAGCATTAACCAAACCATTGGATGTGATGTAGATTACACATACATGTTAAAAAAACTCAACATTGGATGTGATGTAGATTGCACATACATGTTAAAAAAATTCAACATGTAGTAAAAGTATTAGAACTTTATAAGTATAAAAAAACGTGTGTACTTATAAAGCCTAATCATTAATATAATGTTTTTCATCTTAAATAAGGAACATTATTATGTGGAATATATATAAAATGAATGTGTTTCTTGCTAATTCATCCATTGTAGCTTATTAATTACAAATTATTCATGGGTTTAGCTAAATTTTAATGTCCATAATTAAATGCATCTACAATATTATAAATGCATATGAATATAGCTAATTAATCATCTATAACAATACATGAAATCATTTTCATTCATAGAGTAAAATGCATAACCATAAGATTTATGAGAAAACTCAGATAATATATAAACATTTATGTTTAAAAGAAAGATTATGCAACCAGTTGCTTGCAAAGGACGTTCCACCCAACCATAAACTTGCTATTCTAGACCTCAATAGTAAGTCACCCCTGCGTTGGGGCTAGGAATCCACAAGAGAAGGGTGTCTCTAACAATCCACTCACAACTCAATATTCCACAACCCGTAGGTATTCTCCTACACCTATCTCGAATTTCCTTTAGCTCTCTTCCTCTTGAACTACCCAACCCAAGGAATGTACCCCTTCACTGCTCTCAGCCCCTTGGGCATCCCATTCATTTAGTAGGGTCTCTCTAGCACATGTAACCATGAATCTCTCTACTTGGAACTCAAGGAAAACTCACTCCCGGGAAAACTACCAGGAAGACAACAACAAACACTTGCAATTATAGTGCAACTCACACATGAGATCACTCTTTAGGATTGAAAACCCGACTCTTCAATTTCTATCCCCAAAACGCTCCAAAAATTCTCTAGAATGCTCCAAAATTCACCCAACCTTCCTGCTCTAGCTTTAGTGTTCTTTTTCCCTTCTCTCCCCTTGTTGTTCATGCCTAGAATGAATGTGAAAATTTGTCTAATCTTTCCATATGAATTTCCATTATTTTCCCAAGATAGTTAACTACACAATCTATCCAATGTTGATTGTACTTCAACCCCATGCTCTCCAATAACTATGGGATATGACTCTCACACCCACCCTCTTACAGGTTCAATGATTGGGCTCTCATACACTCAAACAAAGAAATAGAAGGCTGACCCAAAAGATAATAAAATTCATAAATATGGGTTAGAATTAATATCCACAATTAATTCCCCCCCTTGGGCCACTCTTAGACACTCACTAGGCATTCCCCCTCTCTTTTGGATTAATCAACCCCCATCTATGTCCATATTCCCAGCAGCTAGCATCACATTATTTTTATTAAAACTGGAAAATACATTTCACATATTACATCATATGGCCATAGTCACATTCATATCTACAATATACATTAACTAAAATGGGGATTATAGTGGGGATTTTACATTTAAAGTGCATAGCTTGTTTATAAATTTTTTAACATCTAATGAGCTATTGTTAAGTTATTTAGACAATTAGGATTTAGTTAAGATCAACTTGGTCTGATGTGTCATTAGGTAAAAGTGTGGGATTTAGTTAAGATCAACTTGGTCTGATGTGTCATTAGGTAAAAGTGTGATTTTTTAATGTGTTTCTTTAGTACGCATTTCTGATTATGTACTTCGGTGGTCACGTTATGTTCTAGCCATAAAGTAATCCAATAGCTCATATTCTTCTCAATACTAATGGCTATTGATCTATTTCTTAACACTTGATTGGTCCATGATCTCTATTTAAATATCATGGAGTGTGATTTTCTAAATATTGGTTGTGAGATATAGTCTTGTAATTGTTTTTTCTTTTTTCACTAATATATTGCTTCAAGTGGTCGAATTGGCTAGGTCCATGGACTATTTCCCTCTTAAAGAGTTTTAACCATGTAAAGAAACTAGTGTACCTATCCTTGAACTAGTTTTGAGAGTAGTTGCTTAAGGTGTTCGTCATGTGTGAAAATACCTTGTTTTCTTGAACATGGTATTATAGCATATTTGAATATTGGTTATCGTTGTTGATCGCAATCTTGAATCTGTGTTTCTACATGCAACAAAATATTTCTGATTTCTACTATTTCTATGCATTTATGGGATGATATGACTATTTTATTGTGTCTAGAGCATTGTTTTCAACTGGTTATGATTTTTGTTTCACTAAAAAAAAATTATGTTTTCCCAAGATACGACCATTTTTTTTCAGATCCGAAGGTATAAAGTTTGATTATGCCTTTTAAAAAAAATGAAAAGTTAATATTTTAGAATTTCTGTTTATATATTTCTGTTTATATTTCCATTTTTCTACTCTTCTCATCTATGTTTTATCTTTTCTATGTGCTCAATGTGATCTTGACAAATTATAAATAGAGCGAAATGTGTGTGTGTTTTTTTTTTTTTTTTTTTTTTTTTTTTAATCTGCATTTTCTTTTACTATGTGCTTTATACAATCTCAAAAAATAAAAAATAAAGAGAAAACTTGCACTTTTTGGGAAAGGTAACTGAGATATAACCCCATTATTGTAAAGTTTCAATTTTTTTTTATTCGAAAAATTCACTTTTATTTGTGTGCGGATGTGTTGGATTTTTTTAGATGAAAAAAAGGTTTTGGGGGATAATAATGCACTTTGAGACAAAGAGTAACTAAAAAAAACTCATCCTTATAACTCCATTTTAAAAGTGATTCTCACTTGTCCCCAAGGTGTAGAATAGTCAGTGATGGAGTGTATTGTTAAGGCACTTTATTATGTGAAGTCACCGGTTCAAAACCCTTGACTTAACTTGTGTGTTGCATGAGGGGCCACGTTTGCATGTCTGGAGGTTATAGTGGTAGAATTAAGATAAAATGACCCCATGCCATATGAGTATGTTCTCAATTAGTTTCAGATTACAATAGTCACACAAAAAAAGTGATTCTCAGTTATTTTATAAAAGTGGGTCACTTCATAACTAACTTATCTATAAAAGTGATCTTATAAGCAAAGTTAAAGAAGGGAAATATTTTTTAGTCAATAACCTCATTGTGCATCCATTATCATGTGGGACAGCTTGTACCCATCACATGGCACTTTGTTTACCTTTTATTTTGTTTCTAAAAATGACATATCTTTCACATCTAAAGTCCATTTTTTGAGTCATCTTTTTTAAAATTGCATATTCTTTGGGGGCTTTCCATCCAAATGGCCAATTTCATCTTTTGAATCCAAATTAGTAAATATTTTAAAATGACTACTCCAAGTGATCTTTTACTTGCTAGTACAAACTAATTCTCATGGAAATCCCATATGGAGAATGTACTACGAAGTAAGGGTGTCATGCATCATATTATTATTAATATATAAATAATAATAATAATAACAACAATAATATAATAATTACCCTAAAGTGATCATAATAAGCACTCATATAAATAAATATTATTAATAATAAATAAGTATATAATAATTATCCTAAAGGGGTCATAATAAGTACTTATTATGGATATTTGGTACTTAAATAAAATGGTAAAATAAGTAACGGAAATTATGGAGAAACCCTAAAATATAATAAAGAATTAAATAAAGGATCATGGGATCCAGTTCTTTAAAACAGATGGACTCTATATAAAGAGGGAAAAAAAAGGAGAAAATCACATCTCTCTTTGGATGGTCTATAGAGAGGACAAGCCTAAGGAATCACTAGAAAAGTAGTAGATTGAGGGCTTAGGGGTGACTTCATACTGAAGATTTAAGTAGCAAGGTCAATGGTTGGGTGGAGAGTTGTGCCCCACTTATTGTTGTGGTTGGTAAAATCAAAGATAAAGGTATGGCTACATTTCTGAGGTCATTGAATTGCAGGTAAGTGGTTTCCAGGTAAGTTACTCACTCCATATATTCCTATAAAGCTATGAAATATTGAATCATGTATCTCTATTTTATCAAATCTAGTCTGTACATTGTGGTATTTACCTATGTATTAGATTTATCATATTTGGGGTTCTGAAATATGATATCAGAGTGATGTGAGGAGGAATTGGGGTGGCGCTCTTGGATATCTGTTGACATATATATACATTTTATATATTATATTAATATATATGTTTTAATATATCTATTATATATATGTTTTCATTTTTTTTGTCACTACAATTGGTGGGATAAAAAATGTGGTTACTCTAGCCAAGACTATATATTCCCACTCAATCGGGTTGGTATATCATGACATCACAATGGATGATTAGCTAGTGTTGGAGCAGGGCATTTTTGGTAAGCTTTGGGGATTGCGCAGGAGAAAACCGTGCAATAAGTCATCAAAGGAGCAACATGCATGAAAGACAATTAGCACAACCAACGCGTGAAAGGAATAAGTCAGTTAGAATTATTGCGACATTTTGTCCATTTTGTAACGAGTTAATCCCTAATATCAATGTATAAATATGTATAGGTTTTGGGTAGAAAGTAGCTTTAAAAAAATAAGATTTATTGGATGAGCGAGAGAAAGAGTGAGCTGATAAGGTAATGAGCTATTGTTGGAGTCAAAGATGCAGAGTGAAGTGATGGATGAGAAAAGGATCTAAGTGTGCATTGTATCCGCAAATGGATAGGGAATTTTTGGTAGAAATGATGTATCGTTTATGAGCGGAGTGCACATCTATTCTAAGGATTGAACCTAAATGAATAATATAACAAGCCAATCATTATGGATGTATCCCAATTTGGGGTGAACCACATTAAATATCTATTTCATGATGTATGTTGTGATGTGTTTATTTTATGTTCTATTTATGGCATTGTTGGCATTGTGCGAGGTTTATAAGACCCTACATTGAAGTTATCTTTGACCAACAAAACCATTTAGACACCGAACCTTTCAACATCACCTTCTTGCATAGATGAAGTATCACCCGATGTATCTATTGGGACTATAAGAACCAGGTTTATGCAGTAGTGAGGGAATGGGAGGTGACCATTTTGTTCATTCTTTCCTTATCAGTTTTGTGCGTGTTAATTTTTCCCTATTCTTTATTAACCACTTAGTGATTTGATAGTCATACTATCATTAGATTATAGATTACCACATAACCCATTACTGTAACAATAACGATTATTTAAAAATGATTAAACATAATACTAAACTACTATGCATCCAAATAGAATCCATAAACAATCATGTAACAAACATTTGACACAGGAGTTAACGTGGTTCACCCAACTTTAGGCTACGTCCACAATGACTGTCTTCTTTATTATGCATTTTGTAATTTCTTTAGGCTTGTGCACTCCACTTACAAACATACATCATGGTTATATTTACTTTCTCCTAGCCTAGATGCTCTGTAGTGAAAGCCTCTCTCCCTCTCTCCATCATCTCTTACATTCAGACATTGATTCTCTCCCTTCCCAGCTTATCCTATCTCCCTTATTACAAATAGGATCTCTTGGAATCTTGGAAAAGAATCCACAATACTTCTTGTGAATAACCACATGGAGGAACCCCTATTCTCCCAATCCATTACATATTTATAAATACATTCTAGGGAATAAAATCCTACTTTGTTCATCCCAAAACCTATTACAATGCATGAATATTCCAGTTAACCGGTTTTCCGGGCTTCTTTCAACTACTTTTCCATCTGCGTGCTACTTTTTCACTCTAACTGCTATTCTTCCAGATTTTGCATGTCCTTCTATCTTTAGCATGTCGAGTTGTCATCCTTCATTTTCGCCCACTTTCTTCTCCTTCTTTATTATTCTTTATTCTTTATTCTATTCTTTTATTTCACTTACTACATGATGTACTTATGGATGCATCTCAACTATGCATTCCCTAGTCTTCCTTCTTCCTATGTGCACCTCTGTTGCACACTTCTTCTATACTTAGGATTTTTACTAAATTTTTATCACAAAACGGCTTGTCAAACAAGCCCCCAACACTCACTTTTGGCTCGTCCTGAACCACTCAAGCCTATTTTCTGCTCCTCCATGCTTCGAAAAACCTTTGGGAGGCTCCCTTGACTACCTCCACTTTTTGTGTTATTTCCTCTATTTTTGCGATCTCTTCAGGCCCCTGTGCAGTCAAGGCTATAAGTTTCTCTTCTGCATCCTAGGCTACTTGCTTCACCTTTCCTTGTGAAATGGCTAGTTCACAGATCACCCACACTACTTCTTCTTCATTGGTCTTAGGCTCTGTTAATCTAGGTGGATATTTGTGGCCACCCACCACTTCCAATGGGCTCACATACAATTTTCATCTTGGAAGTTTGTTTCTAGCTTTTTGGGTCCTAAACTTCTAGGGCCGTTTTGAGGCCCTAAACAACGTCTTTTGGGCTTTCCACACTTGTAATAAAATTGGAGTTAGAGTGTGATGGAATAATTTTTAGTCCTTGGATATAACTTTCCAACGGGATATCATGTGCCTAAAACGAAGATTGTATGCAAAAGTTATGACCCCAGAAAGTTGATGTACCAACTTACTCCATTGGGGCCCACATGAATTTTGGTGCTTCATCTCCTAGGGTTAGGTTTTTGGATGTTTATGTTTTTCTTATTATTTTTTTATGCTAAAATGTCTTAGAGGCCTCATTGTAATGTGCTCAGTCAAATACATGTAGCCTCCACATCTCTTCTCAAAGATTAGCTACCACCATTCAAGCAACATTGTTTCATTCTGCATTTTACAGTTTCAACCGATTTCTTTATTTAATATAAGTTAAGTTTCGTTGTATCTCTGTTATTTTTCTCTATATGTCTATGTTTCTGTTATAGATATGTTTTTCATTCCATTCTTCTCATAAATCAGGATCAATGGTATCAGAGTAGTCTCCTCTTCATTTGTTTCTCTGTGCATGTCCCCAATGAAGTCAAGGTATAAGCAGTTGGGACTCAAACTAGTTGATCATTTGCAATATAGGCCGTGTCGAACCCGATATCTACCCATGGGTGAAGAAAAGAGAGATGATGGGGCAGGATATTCCTTTAAACTATTTCTCGAGGAATCCCTCTCGCGATAAAGGAACAAGATGATGGATACTTTTGTGCAAATCCTTTGATGAATGCCAATAGGCGACACATCTTCCTCAAGCAGAGGCGCTGCCCCCTTCAAGGTACATATCAATTTTGATATTCCTCTATTTTAATGTCAAATAGATGCAAATGCTATAGACAAATGGTTAAAACTTCTAGAAGGGTATTTTTATGTCCATAACTTTTCCAATGGAGAAAATATTACATTTTCACTCCTTAAGGCCATCCCCCATGTGAAAGATTCATGGGAGACTTTCTGCGAGAAAAAGGAAACAAAGAGATATACATTATTTGTAGTCACACCCACATGGGGTTCTTTTAGGGATGCTATTAAGGAACTATACTAACCTGTTGGAAGTTATGATGACTTATATACAAAATGGATCACACTGCGGTAGGAAAGGGACCAAATAGTACCAGAGTTCACCAATTTATTCCAGACCTTGCACACCAAATTGGGTATCAAATATTCTGAGCAACATCTGGTGCTTAAGTAATGCAACAATGTGCATAGATACATCCAATAAAAAATGGATTTCTTGTACATATCTTCCTTGTATGTGGCCTATCGATATGCTATCAAAATCGAGCTAAAGTTTAAACAAAAGACACAGGAGTTTGGGTATGAGAACCCATCACAGTAGCAGCAGGGAGAAGGTGGCCCCAACCCAGAGAACAAAGGGTAGAGAAAAGATGTATAGTCTCACTAAAACTAGTATAAACTAAAAACAAAGAAGGACAATGGGAAGACAAAGAAAGACACTGGGAAATGGTGCAAGATCCATAATATCCCCTGACATAACACTGTTGAATGTCACTCAAAGAAGTCATTGGTGGCCGAGGTGAATGCCTCTGAATAAAATGTGGGCTCTGAATCTGAATCAGAACTAGAAAAAGGGAGATACATCATTGATGAAAAACCTAGTGCCACTATTTCTACCACCAAGGTCCATCTTGGTGAACCTGATGAACTAGAGGAAGGTGAGCACCTCTTTCATTCGCAGATGTGGGTGAAGGGTACTCTTCTACACTTCATCATTGATACTAGTAGCTAGAAGAACCTCATCTCATTGGAGGTCTTCAAGTAGTTGGCTCTGCTAATAACACCTCACCCACAATCGTACACCATCAGATGGCTCTGCCAAGGGAGTGATCTTCGCATCAACCAATAGTGTAGCCTACCCTATGACATAAAGCCCTTTAAAGATGAGGTATTGTGTGATCTCTCCCCGATTGAAGTTTGTGATGTTCTTTTGGGGAAACCCTATTTATGGAAACGTCATGTTTTATATGAGTCTAGGCCTCATAGTGTTGTAATTACTTTGGAAAGGAAATTGTACAAGATACTCGAGGTAGTGCCACCTATTACCATTTGCTTGATCTCTACCAAGCAATGCAGGAAGGTCATCTCTTAGACCGGGAAGTTTGTCTTCTTC
>CBVK0101375731.1:0-15491 GCA_900067695.1 Picea abies | reverse complement strand
TTGAGCCATTTGGAAAAGGTGGGTGGCCCCCGATATCCACATGGATCACTTTGTGACTGGGTTCTCCTGTTATGTTCTCATTTAATAGGTTGTAAATATTCCATGTAGCTCATCCATACCTAATGTACCAAGATCTGATATTTCTTCTAAGGTTGATATTTTAGAGTCAAACCTCATAGGAATAGACCTCAATACCTTTTGAACAACCACTGAGTCATCAACTTCTACTCCCAATCCTTTATTAATGTTGACTACTTCGTCAGATCACAGAAGGTAGGCTGCAATATCTTCATCTTCCTTCATCTTCAATTGTTCAAACGTAGCTCTAAAAATTTCAAGCTTAGCTTCCTTTACCTTGGCATATCCTTCATAAATATTTTGGAGTTTATCCCAAATATCCTTTGCACTATGACAATGCATAACTTTGACAAAAACTGAATCAACTAAACTACTCATAATAGTACCTTTAGTCGTTGAGTTGTTTTTGCTAAGCTTCTTTCCATCTTTTACAGTTGGGGGAGTGGTTGGTGATGTATACCCATCTACTACTGCTTTCCAAACATCACATCCTTGTGCTTGTAAAAAGGTTTTCATCCTTTTATTCCATAAGGTATAGTTCTTCCCATCAAACCTTGGTGCTCCAATCTCGACGTATTCCATGATCTTTTTCCAGTGGTTAGACTGCTTTTTGCAGGACATGCTTTGATACTAATTCTTGGAATAATGAGAGGGGGAGTGAATCAGTATTAGTAATTTTATTTCTTTAACAACAATATAAATCTTCAATGATATTCAATCACCATTCAATATAGCATCAATACCATAAATCAATTCATAAACAACACATAAACACATTACATCGGAGTTTTACGTGGAAACCCAATGCGGTAAAAAGCCACATAATGTTTTTCTTATTTGTCAAAGAGCACATTCATTGGAAGCACCAGTTTCTTATTTCTCCAGGTACAACTGGAAGGAGGCTCCAACCCCCTATTAATAGGTTGCAACCTGAAGGAATCTCGAACTCCCTAATTTTTCGGCTCCAACCGAAAGGAGGCTACAGCCCCCTTTCCTTTCCCTGTCCAACCGCCCTAAAATATAAATGTAGACAACCCTATCACTACCTTTGCTACTATAATCGATAACCTATTGTTGTTGTTGTTCATGATACCTCTCTTACTACTAGTGATATCAATATCTCATCAAGACCGCAACCACACATAGCTCATACCAAAATCCATAAAAGAGTTCTTCAAATCAAGTGCTCGTAACTCACTGAGACATACATGTTCATGATTTCTTCATAATAACCCCCTAACACACACAGGAAGACATACCTTCATACTGTAGTTGACCTGAGCTCTTAGATCCCTGACCTTCCACAACTTTTCCTCACAGGTCTACAACTATGTGTATTGTATACCCGCGGGTATCCGTGCTTTCCCTCACTGTAGGTCGTGGATGTCTAGACTTTTCCTCCTGAAAATCGTGGATATACTCAAGGAATTATTGTAAGAAACCCCTTCTCTGTGCTCTCAACTCCTACAAACTTCTTACTTTACTTGACTTCTTTGTCTTCGACTCACTGCCTCATATCTCCAGCCTATATTCTCATAGGTGAATACACATAAGTGATTTGCAATGGACTCTCCTTTATGTTATAAAGAGAAATTTCTTAATGACATGCAACATGCAACTCACATTTAACCTGTTATCTTCTGTTGACTCCCACATTACTTTTCCCTGTAATAATTAATTGTCCCTCCAATAATTAATTATTCCTACAATAATTAATTATCCCTACAATAATTAATTATCTTTTGTTTATTGCCACTTTACTTCGACATGCAACTTTGTTAACTTTGATTTTACTTTAATATGCAACTTGTTAAATCCTCCTTTACTTTTTTGATAATGGTATGCAATAATTAATTATTCAACAATTAATATTTCAATAGTTAATCCCTTGTTGCAACCACTTTGACTTGTCAAGCTTCTTGATGACCTTCTAGAGGCTTCTAGAATATTCTTGAGGGTCCTCCAACTTCACAGAGCCATATCTCCTCAACCGTGAGGAACTACATGGCATACCATATATCACCGAAAATAGCATGATGTGTACTATCCATCTATGATAGTCTTACCTGTAAGTATATTGACCTTCATGTCTTTATTCCTCTATTAAGTGTGGGTTCTGTGACCATGACCATCTTGTCACTGGATCCTCTCACATGGATCATATACCAAGGGCACCTCTCAACCATATGTCCACCATCACCAATACATGCATCTACCAAGCATGTCTCGAAGTCACCAACATACCATCACAAGATATGTGCCTGTACCATACCGTGTACCAACCTGTACCATGCATCAACCATGCACATCAACACATGTACCATACCATGTGCCAACCATGCACATCAACAACACATGTACCATACCATGTGACAACCATGCACATCAACATGTACCACGATCTCTACCATAAAAAGTGTATACCTTAATAATGTGTCAATATCAATGGTAGACCTCTAACATGAAAACCAATTGTCCAACAATCTAGTCCACATCTCTAGGACTTCCAGACTTCTCCAAGGGTTAACATCAATATAGATAAGATCACTCTCCAAGGTTTGACGTCAATGACAACCAACTGTCCAAACCAACTGGCCAACAACCAAAACATTGAACTTTTGACATGTCTATTTTCTCTTGATGATTAGCTCTCCTTCCTAATTTCTTGCTTTGAAAGCCAGACTTCTTCTTGCCTCCATTCTTCTTGAATCTTGTTGCATAAGCTTGAACATCTTCTTCTTTCTGAATTATTTCCTTTGATGTGATCCTTGATTCTTCTTGAGCGCAGTAGGTCCATAGCTCTTCAAAGGTAGGAAAGTCCTTTCTTGTATTCATACTTGAAGCAAATGCATCCCATGGTCTAAGTAGACCATTGAGTGCAATAATGATGATCTCTTTATCAGGAAAAACTTCATTAATAGCTTGGATTTGATCTCTTAGTTGGGAAATCCTCACAAAATATGAAGATATAGTATCGTCCTTCATCATTCTGGTATCACGAAGCTCATTCTTCAAGCTCATCACTTGAACAACATTCTTGACTATAAATAGATTGGTTAGGGCATCATATATTTTCTTTGATGTATCCATATTTGATATGTAAGGAATCAAATGGTATCTAATAGAGTCTACAATGATACCCATGGCATGGATGTCATTTTCCCTGAATTTTTCCTTTTCCGCTTTATTCTGAGATTCCTTTTCTTTTTTTGCATCATTTTGTGGTTCCACAATATTTCCTTTCGCAATGTCCAGAACTTTGTTCTTGGAAAGAATAAGATCAATCCTTATCTTCCATGGTCTGGAGTTAGAAGCTCCTTCTAGCTTGTTTTCTAATTTCATAGTGTAAATCATTGTTGTAGAATTTCAAGAGAAGAAAGGTTTCTTGAAGATAGGTCTTCTTAGATGGTGATCTTTGGATCTCTTCTTTACCATCTCTCTGATACCATGTTGATTTTTTTAGTGCAATAGATAATAGCACAATATTTCTGAAAACTGATAATTACTTCTAATGATGTTGTTTTTCACTTTTCAATTTATCATTAAGAAATTATACTTTAGAAATTCAATCATATAAATGTTTTAGAATAATAGTAGAGATCACAAAGAGAACGCAAGATTTACTAGGAGATGTGAATTGCTTGAGTTACAAATGAGCCAAATGGGCTCCTTATTTATACTAAATTGACCTCCCCAACAGACACGACTTTTCACTTTTCACTTTTCACATTATGAAGACCGACCATATTTACAAAATTCAACAATACTCGAGTGTTATAAGAATCCAATGCCTTCTAATGTAAAGTTTTCTATTAGAACCTCTCAAGTTGAAACTTTACGTGGAGCAATGGAAAAGGCTACAGAAATGGAAGAAATTGTGTTGGAAATAGGCGTTGACCCTGACATCATCTTTGGAAGAGTCCAAAGACAAATGGACAATTTGGCCATTTCAAATCAAGAAGCTTCAAGTTCAAGGAGAAATGAAGATTAGAAAACATGTCATACTGAAAATCAAGGAGTTGGAGGAGGTTTTTTCAAAGGAACTATCCCAAATGTAAAGAATGATCCCACTGCAACACAAGAAACTAAACAGAGGATGGAAATAGCTCAGATGAACTAGACCATCTGACAAATGAAAAATGAAATAAACAATGTTGAGGAGAAATGAAAATTGTATTCCTAATCCAAGAATGCATGTCCGGGAGAAAAGGAGGAATCCAATCCAAGAACAGAGAATCATAGGTGATGATACCACCGATGAATTTAGACAAAGGGCGCCAAGAGTACTGAATCCAAACACTTTAATATTAAAAGATAATTTTGAAGACCAAGATCATGATCAAGAGGTTGATTACATTCAAGAAGAAATTATTGAATCTGTACAGACGAATATATGTGAGTCATACATGTATATATTTGAGGAAAATGAAGAAAAAAATATCTTGCAAGATAATGTTGTGCGGACTAGAGCACAAGCAAATAAACCAAAAACAAAAGAGAAATTGGAAAAGGGAAAAGAAAAAGAAAATATAGACAAAGAAAGAGAAAGAGTGAGGCCAAGTGGAACAAGGACCAATAAACAACAGTTGGTTGTAAATCAATCAAAGAATCCTACTAAGATGAGATATAGTGTACTAAATGATCTTTCAAAATTAAGAATTACTTTTCCATTCATGGAAGTTGCGAAAATTCCCCAGCATGGGCAAAATATTCTTAAATTTCTAGATGAAGACATCCATAGAATGGAAGTTGTTGCATTAGGCTCAAGGCAACAACAAAGTAATCTAAATAGAACTAAAGGTAAAGTCTTGTCTTTCTATCTCACAATAGAAAATCATGATGTTGTACTTCACCATTGCATGGTTGATACAGGAGCCACAAATAACATCATGTCATTATCGGTCATGGAATCATTGGGGATGGGTTGTACAAAGTACTATGAAACCAATGAAAGCATTTATGCCATTGACTCAAGAAAAGTTCATGCATATGGAGAAATCAAATATTTCTATGCCTGGATAAATGTTGCTCCACATATCACAATTTTATTCACAATCACGGTTGTTGATCTTCCCCCAGCTTATGGAGTGGTTATTTGGAGAAATTGGTTTTTAATGATTGGGGGGTACATCACAAATGATGGAAGTTGCATGATGTTACCAAATAAGGATGGAACAATGATGAGAGTTCCATGTGAACCAATAAAACCTTTCTCTTTCAAGAAAAAATACAATGACTTGATGCAAGGCTATGTCGATGCCGACATTGGGAATTATGTCATGTTGGACCAAGAACAACATGATGTTTCAAAAATTGAGGAAGAAAATTATTTCAAAGGATTTTGGAGAATGTCTTTCGATGGTGCATCTTCCAGTTCGGGAAGTGGTGTTGGAATTGTATTTAAATATCCGGATCCATGTATACACCCACAAGCCATAATATTGGAATTTCCTTGCATGAATAATGAAGCGGAATATGATGCTTTGATCCAAGGGATCATATTGGCTTTAGAAACAAAAAATGAACATTTGATTATAACTGGTGATTCTAAACTAATTATAAATCATGTTACTCAAAAATATAAAATCAAAAAAAGAGAGGCTAAAATTATATGCAAAGAGAGTAAATGAATTAATGGTTTCATTTAGTTCGTTTAATGTATCTTTCATTCCAAGAGAGAGAAATCAAAAGGCTAACTCTTTGGCAGTTGTTGCCTCATTATTCAATCAAGATGATTTTCAAGAGAAGAATGCCTTTCAAGTAAAAAGAATATCCAGGCCCTCGGTTCTTGACAATCAAGAATCCCTTCAAGTATTTGAGAATGATGAAGAGCTGAATAAATTTTTTGCCAATTCAGGAGAAGTTGAAGAAAACATTCAATCAAGTCCAAAAAATTGTATTAAATCTAAATCTTTGTTTTTTCAAGATGATCAGACCAGAAAGATGAAAGAATAAGAGTTTGTATGAAAGATCCAACAAACTCAAAAGATAAATATTGGTACTGAAACTTCTCCTAAATATGTAAATCTTGGAACCAATTGTACACCAAAAGAAGTTGATCAATATATTGCTTTGTTTAGAGAATACTTGAATGTTTTTGCATGGAGTTATGATGATCTTAAAGCATATGATAAAACAATTTTCCAGCACATCATACCTCTAAAAGAAGGTACCAATCCATTCAAAACAAAAACCGAGGATAATAAATCCCAAGTTAAAGCCTCAAGTGAAAATAGAACTTGAAAAGTTGAGAAAAGTTGGGATAATTTTTCCAAATAGACATTTAGAAAGGCTATCTAATCTAGTGATTGCAAGAAAAAAAAAGTGGAGAAATTTGATTATGTGTTGATTTTGTAGATCTAAATAAAGCAAGTATAAAACAAAACTATCCTTTGCCGAATATGGAAATGTTACTCCAACAAGTAACTAGTTCAACTCTTATGTCTATGCTAGCTGGATTTTCAGGATACAAGCATGTTCTTGTTGTAGAGGAAGATAGATTAAAAACTGCATTCATCACGCCATGGGAGACATATGCCTATGTCTGAAAGCCATTTGGATTTTAAAACGTTGGAGAAACTTTTCAGAGGGCCATGGATCATGCTTTCAAAGATTTAATTGGGAAATTCATGGCTGACTACCAAGATGATCTTACTGTATATTCCAGAATAAGAGAAAAACATATTGATCATTTAAGAGAAGTTTTTGAAAGATGTAGAATATTTGGAATATCTTTAAATCCAAAGAAATGTTTTTTTGTTGTTTCTAAATGAAAATTATTGGGACATATAGTTAGCAAGGAGGGGATTTATATTGATCCTGAGAGAGTAAACGCAATTAATGAATTGAATCTGCCAACATCAAAAAAGGGAGTCCAGACATTCTTTGGTAAAATAAATTTTGTGACAAGATTTGTACCAAATTATGCAACAATAGTTAAAATGATAAATCTGTTGCTTAAGAAGGATCAGAGATTTGAATGGACTGGAAATATTCAATGAGATTTCAATAACATCAAACATGCAATTTCAACTGCTCCAGTATTAATAAGCCTGAATTTTAATAAATATTTCATCATATACTCTTTTGCTTCAGAAGAAACTATTGCCTCAATTTTAACACAAAGAAACAGTAAAGGGGAAGAACTCACGATAAGCTTCATGAGTAAAACTATACATGATTATGAATTGAAGTATTCAGATATAGAAAAGCACACACTTTCCTTAGTAAAGGCAGTAGCTCATTTCAGGACTTATATTTTATCTTCTCATGTTATAGCATATGTTGCTTCTTCTTTAATAAAAATATTCCTCGATCAGCAACTAAGAGAGGGAAAATGGGCTAATTGGCTTTCTAAAATCCAAGAGTAGGATATTGAAATCAAACCATTGCATGCAATTAAGGGACAAGGATTGTGTAATCTTATTCCTAGAAATGATTCATTAAATGGGTGTGTATCAATCACAATAGGAGGATCAACATCAACTTCAGATTTGTATAAATATATCATTTTTTACTTAAAATCAGGACAATTTCCGAATGGCATGTCATCAAAAGAAAGGATGGCTTTTAAAATGAAATGAAATCAATATGTACTAGTTTCTCAAATATTGTTTTGCAGAAATTTTGATGGAATGTTGTTAAGATGTGTAGATGCGACAAAAGCTCAAGAACTAATTAAAGAATTTCATGAAGGAGTTTGTGGTGGTCATTTTGCATCGACAACTACTGCACATAAGATAATAAGAGATAGTTATTATTGGCCAACAATTTTTAAAGATTCATATTCAAAAATAAGAAAATGTGTATCTTATCAAAAAAAAATTGGGAAAAATGAAAAGGGTTGAAATGCCTGTGTAGCCTATATCAATAGAAGAACTAATTTCACGATGGGGACTTGATTTTGTTGGACCAATAAACCTGAAATCAAGTAAAGGCCATTCATACATTCTCACTGCTCCATATTATTTCACAAAATGGTAAGAAGTAGTACCATTAAGAAAACCAAATTCAAAAGAATTTATAAAATTCCTTAAGGATAATATTTTATCAAGATTTGGAGTTCCTGAGAAATTTATTATAGATAATGAATAAATTTTTATTGGATCAAAATTTACAATTTTTTGTGGAGAGTTTTGCATTTTAATGGGAGAGTGATCTAATTATTATCCTCAAGGAAATGGCCTGGTTGAATCTACAAATAAAACCTTAGTTCAAATCCTCAAAAAGACTATTGATCAAAATCAGAAGAATTGGCATTTAAAACTAACGCATGAATTATGGGCGAGCAGATTGACACCAAAGGATAGCAATAGGACATCTCCATATAGTTTGGTGTATGGGAAAGAAGCAAGAATTCCAATCAATTTGGAAATAAATGCTTTAACATATGTAGTAAATATTGAGGATTTAGAAGAAATCTCACCATTACATACAAAGGTATAATCAGCTCATCAAACTAGAGGAACAACGAAACAAAGGATCGCATAAAATGAATCAAAGGCAACAAAGTATTAAAGAATATTTCGATCAAAGGACAACAATGAAAATTTTTCAAAAAGGGGAACTAGTACTACTCTGGAATAAAGTTAAAGAGAAACCCTCTATGCATACAAAGTTTGAGGAATTATAGATTGGGCCTTATATCATTGAATAAATCTTGGGGTACAACACTTATTTGATCAAGGACATGAAAGGAACAATGCAAGCATTTCCATTCAATGGTTAACATCTTAAAAGTTTCTTTGTTTAATGAAACTAATGAAAGGAATGCCCAGTCTCTTATTGTTTCTCAAAAGAGCACACAATCTAGAAAGAATTCTCAGTCTACAACGTCTCAATAGAGAAGGTCTTCAATGAATAACTCGGATGATGGAGGTGATAAAAACCCTCCTCGACAAAATTTGGAAAAATCTCACAAGTTGCAAGTAAAAATAAAAAGGACCAATTCTGAGCAAGAAATTGAAGAAAACATACCTGAAAGCGAAATTCACCTTGAAGATATGGACCTGGAAGTTTATATAGAAAATATTCTTTTTTTTTATGAAGAGAATATACAACATGTGATTGAACTCACTATTCAAGAAGAAGAGTCCTCAGAAGAATAATCATTTTCTGTACATAATGCTTTATTTGATAAAGACTCAAGAAATTTGATTTTTGAAAGAACCCCTTCAAAAAATAAAAAGGCCAAATCTTGTTCTACATTTAATCTTAGCAAGATGCTTCCATATGGGATTGCTAAGATTCATAAGGTTATAGCATATGTTCTTGATGTTTAAATAGATGATATGGAAGCTAAAAATGGCAGACTTAAATAAAGGATACAAGAATTAGAGTTTACTTTGATGCAGCCAACAATATTGGCCACCCTTGTTGCAACAATTCAACCTGGCAGGAATTTTGAGAAAACTCCATAGTCAAGTGTAAGATTAAAAGGGACCTCAAGCTTACTTACTACAACCAGACGTTATGTTGAACAAAATATAACGAAAAGAATGTCTCTTATTTTAGATAAATGGGATCTAGCGAGTATTTTTGTTTCTCTTGGTTCCAGGATTCAGAACACCAGAGAATATTTGAAAGCTGATATTGAAAATGATGAAGGATTTTTCAAAGATGGACTTGACACTTTTATTATAAAGGTTTCTACAATGACAAAATATGAAAGAAAAAAGTAAGACTTGCCTTCCCAAGCCTGTATAAAGCAACTAAAGGCTTATTGGACTCAAAGAATTAATGTATTAAGAGAATTATTAAACGAACTTAATGATCTGACATCCAAAAAGACCAAGGCTTATTCTAAATTGATCGGATTAGATCTTGCTAGAAAGACTATTGAATTAGAAGATCCAAATTTAATATGAAATTCAATGCTTCAAACAAGACAGCAATTTGAAGAAATTGTGGAGAATTTGAAGAAATTGTGGAGAATTTGAAGAAATTATCAACACAGAAGTTCAATAGTATGATTGAATATACTGAAAATGACATTGATAATTGGCTTGTTAAATATTCCAATAGAAATAAGGATATTGAAACTACATTGAAAAATCTTTCAATTGATTATAGAGAATATGAAAATGAATTATTTAAAATCGAAGTCAAACAAGAAGTGAGTGTGGCTCCTTTGCGAGAATACATTGAAGAATGGTTAAAAAAGGTTATAATCAAGATTATCGAGGGCCCAATGGAAGCAGTTAATATTGGTCACATAACGACAACAAACAAAGATACAAAAGGCACGTCAACAAGCAAATGAAGTCAGGAGAGATTCATCACAGTAAGTCTAAAGATCACATTTATTCTCAAAATTTTCCCTTTCGGATAAAAAATCATCTAGTTACATTTATTCTTTACTTGAAGAACATAACCGATTTTTTATCCTTTCTCTCTCTTTTTCTCCCCAGTTTCAACCTTGCTTTTGCCTTGATCCATTGACACCATTCTCTTCTCTTCTTTTTATTTTATGGTCCGTGGGAGCCCCAATCCCAGTCCTTTGGACAAATTCATTTATTTTCATCAGACTATAAAGACTTTATCATTTTTGAGAAAATACCAAAGAACCAATTCATGGTTATTTTTTATTGTATCTTTGAACTCTAAATATTTGGGGATAAGATATTTGAAATTGACTCATTAAAATTTTCTTTTGATTCTAATGAAAAACTCTTTTTAAGGTTCTCTGATTTTTGGGACCATCTCTTTTCTTCCTATAAATGTGATCAAATATACTTCATGGATGTGATGGATGTGATGGATGTGAGATATGTTTTTATTTCTTATAATATATGATCTGTATATATTATTTCTGCCAATTTTATGAGTAAAGATTCTTGGTCCTCTTCTAAGGAATTGTTTCTGTGTGTATTTATAAATTTTATTTTAATTGAGGGATAAATATTTTGGGGCTTGCTTCATAGCATTCTCCTACTTATAAATATTGTCCCGAAAGAATTTCAAGAAAGATCTTTTAGAAAAATTCAAAGAGGAGTACCACCTTTATAAAAATGTAGGGGTATTCATATCCTCGTGAGGTTGTTGTTTTGGTCTTAACAGGCTCAAACATCAACACACCCAAACCTTCAAATGAATAAATAAAAGAACACATACATGACCATTACTTGTAGGAGCGATGGAAGAAAGTCTTCAAAAAAATGATAAGGTTGTTCGAGAATAGTGTGTACTAATGGTGGCCCTGAGCAAGAGCAGGACAAGTTGGTAAACTGGAGGAATTGGTACTGGTAGTTCAAAAGAACTAGCAAACTAAAAATCTAAAGATGATAATGGTGTTGATGTTGAAGTTGAAGATGTTGATGTAGATTGGAGATGTTGAAAATGTTGGATATGTTGAATATGAAGGTGAAGATTTGGAAATGTTGAAGGAACTGAAGATGTTGAGGATGAAAATGTTGAAGGTGTTGGTGTTGAAGATGTTGAAGGAACTATTTTCTCAAGATATATGTGTTGCAATGAATAAGGAGAATGTGCAACTGTAGTGGTTGTGTTTTGTATATAATGTATTTTGTAGTTGGGAATGATCCACAACAATTGGAAATGATCTCTTAAAGTTGTTGGGAATAATTTTCTGAAGATGAAAATGAACCAAAAATATAAAATAAGGCCTTAATTAGACCTTAGACATGAATAGAACAGTCTAAGGAATTCTTCCTTAGCTACAAAAGATGCAATGATAATATTATCTACACTAATCAGTAGCTCTGAGCAGTAGAGAGAGAACCAAATGAAGTATCAGAGAGACAGGAGTCAAATAGAATTTATTCCAAAAAGAGTTGTAGTTGAGTTGGACAAGGCTAAAGACAATGCCCTGTTATTAACAAACTCCGTCTAGATAGAATCTGGCAAAATAATGATATATTTATTTATTTTAATACTATTATATTTTTTTGCAAGTATCTCCCGTCAGAAGATTGGTTTTCAAAAGATACTTGTCTAAATGTGCCTTCGAGGAGGTTTTCATAATTAGATTATTATTTTTATATTTTTTATGCCCAGTGGTACCAACAAGATATTGGTTTTCTAGTACCACTAAGTCTTGCAATGCCCAAGACTAGGTTTTCACTACAAGATTATTATTATTATATATTTTTATTTGTTTTTATTCTTCTTTTTTATTTTCATTTTTTATGTGTTTTTATTAAATTGGAAAGAATAAGCAAATCATGTTTTTGCAGGTACAAATGGCAAGGCCTCTGTGCCTATGATTTCAAATTCTAGTTGAACATTCAAAGTTTTAACAAATGTTTCCCTGGAGAGTGGATGGTGGAACACATGCAGTCGATGCCCATTAGCAAGTAGTTGAGTGTGGTCTTCATCAATAGTCCAGATCTTGACAGTACCATTGTAAAAGATGGTGTCCACTTCATAAGGACCCAACTAGTGTGAGCAAAACTTCCCCTTGAATTTCTTGAAGTGGGATTCATAAAGCAATGTCAAATCCCCTATCTGAAATGTTTTTTGTTTGATAAATTTATCACGGCACCTTTCCCATTGTTGTTGAACAATAGGAGTATGGTGCAAGGTAGTTATACGAAGCTATTTGTGAGATCGGAAGAGCGGNTCAGCAAAACTTCCCCTTGAATTTCTTGAAGTGGGATTCATAAAGCAATGTCAAATCCCCTATCTGAAATGTTTTTTGTTTGATAAATTTATCACGGCACCTTTCCCGTTGTTGTTGAACAATAGGAGTATGGTGCAAGGTAGTTATACGAAGCTATTTGAGTTCATTAAGTTGATTAAGGTGATGCTTCTTTGCTTCTTTAAGATCTAGAACCACATGTAAGGCAATCCTCGATATTCTAATCTCAAATTCAATTGGAAAAACAACACCCTTACCATAAATGAGCTCATAAGGAGAAAAACATGTAGTGTTCTGCCATGTGTTTCTATAGGCCCAAAGATCTTTTGGAAGTCTAGCAGCCCAATCACGACGGTGTAATTGCATGGTTTTTGTTAAAATAGATTATAACACCTTGTTGGTACTTTCTACTTACCCATTGGCATAAGGGGAAGCAGTCCAATTCCAAATCTGATATTCTTTGGTAAGTTTTTAAATCAAGTGAGAGGTAAATTGAGGTCCTCCATCGGTGACAATTTCTCGTGGTACCCCGTAAAGGGAAAAAATATCTTCATAAAGGAATTCTACTATAGCCCTTTAGATGGCATGTGGAAATGCCTTGGCCTCCACCCATTTAATAACATAATCTATACTGACCAAAATATGGACCTTTTGGTGGGATGGAGGGTGATCTGTCCCTATGAAGTCCAAGATCCATTTCTCAAAAGGCTCTATAACAAGTTGGGTTTGGAGTGGCATTTCATCGGATCGGACAAGCTATCCCATCCTCTAAAAACTATCACAACTTCACACATACCACTTTGCATCATGAAACACATTAGGCCAATAGTAGCCTATGCGAAGTATTTTGTGATTGGTCCTTTTATCGACAAAGTTTCCACGACAAGGCTCATCGTGACAAGCCTTAAGAATGCCATAGATTTCATCCTATCTGACACAATGTCAGATCATAAGATCTAGCCTTGTGTAAAAGAGGTATCCATCTATCCAAAAATACTTGGCACTTTGTTGAATGATTTGTTGTCATTATCATGATGAAAGGTGGCTTGGAAGCTCTCCTTCAATTAAGTAATTAGCAATATATTCATACCATAGGGTGTGCGTAGATATTGTAAAAAGATGCTCTTCAGGAAAGTTATCCTCTACAGGTACAACATCACCTTCATTGGTAACTCTGGATAGGAAGTATGCAAAAATATTATCCCTATCGGGCTTAGCAATGAGGATGATATCAAACTCTTTTAATAACAATAACCACCTAATTACTCTGCTAGTAGCAATGGGTTTCTTCACCAAGTACCAGATAGCAGAATGGTCTGTATGTACAAAAATAGAATACCCAATTAAACAATGCTTGAATTTATTACTAGAATACACAACAACAAGAAATTCCTTTTATGTTACTGTGTAGTTGAATTCTGCAAGGGTCGGGTTCTTGTTGATGTAGTAGATTGCATAGGGTTTATGATCTTCTTGTTTTCCTAGCACTGCTTCAATGGATATGTTTGAAGTGTTTGTAGAAATATGGAAGGGGAGGGACCAGTTAGGTCCCCTCATAACAAGAGCATCAGACAATCGTTCCTTAATAAATTCAAAAGCAAATTGGAAGTCATTGGTCCAAAGAATTATGTATCTTTAGAAAGTAATGAAAATAAATGATATGCAAGATTACTAAATTTGTCAATAAAACAACGATAGAAACCAAAATGTCCCAAAAAGATACATACCTCCTTCTATGATTTTGGTGATGGAATATTTTTTGTTACCTCTTTTTTCGTTGGATCCACTCTAATGCATGCAAGAGAAATGTGATGACCAAGAATGATACCCTCACTAAGAAACATATGGCATTTCTCATCACTAAGGGAGAGGTTATTGGTTTTGCATCGTTTAGGCACTTTTTCCAAATAATCAAGGGCCTCTTCAAATGTCTGGCCATAGGATATAAATTCATCAATATATATCTCGACGCAATCGTGGATGAGATAGGAAAAAATCCCCAAGGACAACCCACTAAAAGTTATCTAGAGTATTACAAATCCCAAAGGGTAACATGCAGTAAGCAAATGTCCCCCAGGGGAAAGTAAAGGTGGTCTTGTCCTGATCCTTAGGAGCTATCCGGATTTGGTTGTATCCACCAAATCCGTCAAGAAATGAGAGGAAATGTTTCCCTACTAAGGTATTAAGGACTTGGTTGATAAATGTCAGACAAATATGATCTTTCTGGCTGGATTTATTCATTTCTCTATAGTCAACGCAAATCCTCCACTTTCCATTTTTCTTTGGTACTATCACTAGAGGGGAGACCCACTCGCTGTCGGAGATAGTATAGATGAAATTCAACTTCAACAGATTTTGTAATTCTTCTTTAACTATGTCTTTCAAAGCTAGGTTCATCCAACGTCGAGGTTGCCTTACTGATCTCACATCATTTTTTACATGAATGTTGTGTGCATAGTTATGGGTGTATTCCCTTCATATATATGTATTCCCATGCAAACGCTTCACTTTGTTCATGAAAAATATGAACAAGTTGTTTTTTTTGTGAGGTTGAGAGTTGTGGGTTATTGTTTAATGTTTTTCCAAGACTAATCTCTATAGGAATACTGATACTTTTGGTTTCTTAGTGATGCAAACGCGCCACCCAAGGCACGTCCACTCCCACCGGGACCTTCTTTCCCTTCGGCCCGAAGAGCTGGAATGCTCTTCAAATCCCTTATCGGGACTTTCCTACACCCACAAGACTCTCCTTATGATCTCCCCTTCTCCTATTGGGAAATTGGGCTTCGCATGATCGCGAGTCTTGCACTCACGA
>CBVK0101373647.1:0-26480 GCA_900067695.1 Picea abies | reverse complement strand
CTAACAAAAGACACTCTTCCCAAGGCAACAATTTTATATCTCCAATGCAACAAAAAGAAATACCAGTGCCTTTAAATATTGGGTTAATGGAGCAAGTAAATCAACTAGAGATACTACTTCCTTGGGGGTGTAAACCCTCTTACTCCCCAAGGAAAGTATCTCTAGTTAGGGTTTGAAAATGAGGGGTGTAAATCCTCTTACTTCCTCAAACAAAACCTTGGAAAATCAATAAACTTCAAGCAATAGATGATGAAGAGTAGAGTGGGGGTGTAAATTCTCTTACTTCCCACTTAGCTCCTAGCACAACAATCCTTTACTTGAAACAAATGATAGCATAAGAGTAAAAACCATACCAAATCAAGAAGATTCTAAGATAATCCACCATAAAGTTTAGATACCATTCATTCAAGGCTAGTGCCTCACTCTTCCATCAACCATTCACCAAAAATAGCCATAAGCAAGTCCACAAGAGACAAATATGTCAAGTGTAGTGAAAATTTCAGATCAAGTCTTCTCACAAGAGTGAGACTTGTGTTAAAATGAGATCTTATGATATCTTATTTATACAAAATGTCACCAAGGTGACTTGTCGTCATATTTAGGGGCAAACCACAAGACTAGGGGTCAACAACCCTAATCTTTCCCCCTTAACAAAGTAATATTAAACAATTCATTTAAAATTTTACTTTTACACAAATAAAACCCTAATTTACATGGACGTCACCATTTTAGGGGACGTTTTGGAACTAGGAGAAGGTCGTTGGTGATGTAGGAGGGTATTAAGGCCTCCCAAATCCATGTGTCAAACATTCAAATGTCTTTCTTCATGGTCCAATGCTAAAATACCTCAAAACGTCCAGGTGCCAATGCATATCATCTCACCACGATGCCCTAACCCTCCAAATATGACATCAAGCTCAAAAAGAGGATGTTTTGGCCCTCCTAGGAAAATCATTTAGCAACTGAGGGCTGGGATAAGTCTTCCACATCATCTTCTAGGTATCCAATACTTTGTCCCTCTAATCTGGCATGTGGACCCCTAGCATCCAACCAGTGGACTTGCAGCCCCATGGAAGCCAAAGCTAGGCTTGTTCTTCCAAAATTGTCCACCAACTAGGTCTTGCAAAGACAAATAAGCATGCCTTCCAAGGATATCAAGTCACAACATCATGATAAGTGAATCCAATCAATAAATGAGAAACCTAAGCATGTGCATCACAAATTACTATATCAAGCAAATAAATGCTCAAATAAATTATACGACTTGTCAATCTTGAATATATGAGGGTTGACAACGTGTCCTATTGGGTAGATTTTTCCCTAGGACAAGGAGAGTTTCCAAGAGATCCCTCTCTAATACATTTAAAGTGGGTGAAGTGGTTAGGGTCATGACTCAATGGGCATAGGGCTCATGACATATAAGAGGTCATAGTGTCTCATTCATGGGTGCCTTTGTAGAGGGTGTGTGGTACCTTCATCCACAATGCACTTTTTCCAAGCCCATTATTTGCCATTATTTTATTCTTTCATAATTTTAAGGAAAGTTTGAAGGCCACTTCCCTGGAGTGGATTCCAAATATGACAATGTCACCCACAAACACCTAGTGGAAATGAGAAGGTTGGCTCGTGATGAGACCCCCTTTCTCTCAGCCATGAAACTAAGACCCATTACCCCCACTTGGTGACCAGATGATGGTAATGTCATACCACCAGATATTCATGGACATGATAGGTCGACTTGTATGAGACCTCTTATCCTATAACTAACCTTTTAAGCATTTTTAATCATATTCATTGTGGGTCCCACTTTACTCAAAGATAAGTGTTTCATTGCTTTCTTGGGTGATCCCTGAGCAAAACACCTAGAAGGTTCATACATAGGATTTTTTCTTTTACCCAACATCAATCCCTATGGGCCTTTAGCCCCTTCTTCCTATAGAATGAGGGACAACCCCTTCTTGTGTCAATACACCCTAAAATCCCAAGAGATAAGGAAATGGGGGGAAGTAATGATGGAAAGTAATAAGTATGGTCGGGAACGATACTATGGCTCTTCAAGGGAGTTCCTAGTAGAAAACCCATCCCCAAGGAAGACCACTTACTAGGGCACAATTTCAATCACCAAGGTGAAACAGGGAAAAAGGCATAATGTTCAAGCATATATCATGATATCTAGAGAAATATAATACATAGCATACTCAAATGGATTAAATATTGAAATGATGCTCACCATAATATTGACTTGTACCTCATGGAGCAAGGCCCATTGCCTTCGAGAAGCCAGCTGATGTGGTGGATGCCAACTGGAAATATGTGACCATCTTTGGTGGTGAGAGGGGTCTCCAACTGTGCAAAAGGGTATTGTTGTTCATGTAGTCTCTCAACACTCCCTATCTACAACCTAAGGGCCTCGAGACATAATCTCCTTAGTTATCCAAAAAATGGGGATGATAATACCTATATAGAGGCTCAAGAGCCTTCTTAGCGAGATCATGGTTAGTTCTTTCCATTTATGGAATCTACATCTTCCTAGTTATAGTCATATCTAAAGCAAGAGGCTTGTTTTTGAAGATGTGGAATTCAAATTTTGAAATCAAGAATCAATGTTCCCTGATACTTCCAAACCCCTGTACAATGGTAGGTAAATACTCTCAATATGTTGTTTATTTTCTTTACCTCGCAATTTTTGGTGTAAATCAATACCTTGAGTGGAATTTACAAATTTGATATCTATGATACAATTTCATTACCTACATAATGTGTATATTGACTTGTTTGACGATTGCAACTATTTCAAGTTGTTTCTCTCACACTATCTTGATTCTCAAGTAATCCATCACTCTTACATGAAATGAATTGTGTATCATAAATGAGAGGGGCTCTATTTATAGGTTATTTTTATGGTTTTAGTAGTCTTAGCATTTTACTGGTAGTTGTCTTAAGTATTATCAAGTATGCATTGTTAGACAACTGAGAGGGGGGGGGGTGAATCAGTTGTTACTGTGCTTAAACAATTATGCTTCTTTTAAAAACTCTTTATAGAAACACTGAATGATGATCCTAATAATGCAGAGAAATAAACACAGGCATATTCAACATCAGTCACATATATGAGAAACACAGAGACAGATATTTTCCAAGGAAACCCATACAGGGTAAAAACCTCTTTTTCTTTATATGATAAGTAATAATTACTTTCTTTACATTATCATACATATGAGAACCAACTCATAATTAGGCTACAACCTCTGTTTAGCAAGCTGCAACTTGCTGAGAGCACCAACTCTCTGTTTTGTCTATCACCAACTAGAAGGAAGCACCAACTCCCTGTGTTCAAGCACCCACTTGAACCTCTGAGGACAACAGTCCTCCCTAGCACCTCCCAACCACCCTGAAATATAAATCTTTGAATCTAAAACTTACTACAGTGATATAATGTTCAACAATGGCTTACCCGACTTATCACTGTTTTGATGTATCTCGTTGCTCTTTCTGCCACACTGCCTTTCTGTGCATCACTTGTGTTGTCTGGTCTTCTACTTTTTATGCTCTGTGCACCATATCCATTCTCTGCATGGTTCCTCTTCTATGCTATTCAGCTTCTGCACTCTCCTCCTTCTTCACACCTAAATCACCTTTACCAACAACAATCACAACAACCTCCAACCTCAACAGCTACAACCCACACTTCTCTTCTCTGTATTGTGTATTTATAGCTTCTGTGCACCTTGTGCATGCAGTGTTCTCCATTCCTCTGCATGCTTCAACCGCGCCAATCTTCTCCACCTCTCGAGTGCTCTGCGTGATCAACATCGTAACTCTTTAGCTTCTCTGGCCGTTTTCCCAAGTGCCTTCTAGTCCTCTGGCTGAGACCATCAGTGGTTTCTGGCAGTTTCATTGTTGCATGCAACAGTAGCCCTGCGATCAGTACTTGATCCAATGGTTCAAATCTAATCGGGATTTCATATATCGCGATTTCGGCACTCTCGGTGTTCATATTTTTAGTCACTTACAAATCTCGATCCCCGAAACTCCGATGTGGAGCTTACATCTATGGTCCTGATCATTTCTGGATCTGACGGTCCAGATTCACTTCGGGATTTCGCATATCGCGAAATCGGGATTTTCATTGCATTGTGTTATTTGCCTCATGAATTCACGATCCTTGAAACTCCTATATGGAGTTATATCTACGGTCCTGATCATTTCTGGATCTGACGGTCCAGATTCAGTCGCGATTTCGCATATCGCGAAATCGAGATTTTCGTTGCATTGTGTTCTTTGCCTCATGAATTGACGATCCGTGAAACTCCAATACAGACTTGAATCAAAGGTCCATATGCGACCTTTACTCAGTGGCTATGATTAAATCGTGAAATCGTGAAATCGTGAAATCGATATTCCTAATGTTAAGTGACTTTGTCATTTCAAAGTCCCGATCCCCGATATTCTACTGACATCACACGTGGTTTGACACGTGTTAAATACTGCCACGTGTCACTCTGATTCGTGACTTACCTGTGCCTGAACTGTTGAATCTTCCTGCCACTTATCATTACCTGGTTGTGCCACGTGTCCCAAGCTGACGTGGACTGCTGTCGTGAATAAGATCGACGGTCTAAATCTCATGTTGATATGACGGTGCAGATTCAGTCGGGATTTCGCATATCGCGAAGTCGGGATTTCTGTTGCATTGTTTTCTTTTCATATTGAAACCCCGATCCCCGAAACTCCGATGAAGCCTCTTGTCTACAAGTGGATGGTCCCGATCTCTTCTTGATTTAACGGCTGCGATCATATCACGAAATCACATATCACGATTTCGGAGTTTTCAATGTCAAGTGGATTGGACATTATAAACTCCCGATCCCCGAATCTCCAATGACTTATCTCCTTCGCAACTTTTGCAGATTTGACGGTTGTCGGCTTTTCGGGAAATTTGAATGGAATCCAACGGTCACTAGATCTCTGTCTTCCTTCTTCTCTATAAGCTCTTGCTGCGCATGTTTTCTTCAATGCTATACCTCCTGAGCTCTTACATCCGAATCCCCAAGGGGTTTTATCCTTCATATCCTTCCATCTCCGCTGTTTCCATCAATGACAACAACCATCAACACACATTCGTTGCTTGTTCAATATTTGCCAACAACGTGTACATTGAAGTTCCCAGTTCTGACAACAATCTTCCTCTTCATCTTTAGGGAGGTATGTCATGTCATTTTGACTGTTATAAACACAACATTACTATTTAAATAAAACCAGACTGAGTTTGGGATTGATTTTCTCATTCAAACATAATTGTTTTTCATTATTATTTTATGGGTTTTGCTTATTAATGAAACACTACCTTATGCACTTCATTGGGGAGGTATAAGGGATTAAAAGACCCCCAAACCAGCAAACAAAATGTAGAATCATACTGCTGTCCATTTAAATTTCACTTTCAACAGTCAAATACCCAAGCATGCAAAGTGTTTGACGAAAGTTCAACACCAAAACGAGAAGGTTTTTCCCAACTTTTCAACGTAGAATATTTCAGTGGTATCAGAACATGATCCTTGCCAGCTGTGGGTGACATTAATGACTAAGGAAGGGAAGAAAAACATCACTTATAGGTGCAGGAGGTATAGGAGCTTAGAGGGTAGAGGAGAAGAAATGGAGGACACTCCAGGGAAAAATGCAAATCTGACAGAGGACAGAGAGGATGGTTTGATCAAAGGGATTATGAAAGCCTTACAAGATATTGTAGAGGGCTAGAGAGAGACCCGAGAGTTCGTGGGCAGAGTCATAGGTTATGCTCTAGGGAGTAAGCATGGTGAAGAAAGGGGGGAGAGCAACAAGAGAGGGCAGATGGAAGAAGGGGGAAACAGACACAAACCTCATATTGAGGTGATCACTTCTAGGACCAACCCTAAGAATCACCCTCACGACTACAGTGAGAATCCTAGGTCTACCATGCCAAAGTTCTTAGGACCACCGGAGACAGGTACAGGAGGGCAGGTAGAGCAGGATGAGCCATTAGCAGGCTATTTCCAGCAGTATAAGGGCATGGATGCAGAATTGAGAGAAGCTATGACTTTTGTCGAGTTTTGTAGCTTCAAGGGGAGAAACAGGCCGAGTTCTTCAACAGGGGTCCCATGAAAAACTACGAGTTACAGTGCACAGTGGGCAAGCTCACTTTACCATACTTTGATGGGATGTCGAAGTGCACTGCACGAGCTTGGGTGCAGAAGCTCGACACCTACTTCTAGATGAACCCCATGGCGGAGACTGATGCCATTAAGTTGGCAACATTACACTTGGAGGGTGAGGCACAGGACTGGTGGTACCATGGGATGTCCACTCTGGGACATGCCCATATTGTCACCTATGCTGAGTTTACAGGGAGACTGGTGCATAGATTTGACAGGAGGGATCCCGAGTTGTCTTTCAGAGACTTGGCACAGTTGAAACAAACTGGTTTGGTAAAGGCCTTTATATCAGATTTCCTGAGGATATCAGTGATGGTCACCGATATCTCTGAGGCCCGATTGGTGATGTTGTTCACAGAGGGGATAACCAAGCCACTTCAAGGATGGGTGAAGGCTTATAAGCCTACTTCACTATAGGATGCAGTTAGCAGAGCTAGAGACCTACAGGAATCAGTACCCAAGCCCAAGTTCACCTCGAGACTGAACTTCCCCATGAAGTTCAATGACAGGGGACCACCACAGAGGGATGGCACAGGACAACAGTAGAGAGATTGGGCAGGACAACCACAGAGGGATTGGACAGGCAGGAACAGGATGGATGATGCTACCAGGCAGGATCTAAGGAGGAAGAAGTTGTGTTTCAGTTGCTAGGAACCATGGGTACCAGATCACAGGTGTGCAGGCAAGGCCAAGGCCCACTACATAGAGGTGTTCACAGATAGCGGGGAGGATAAGGAGATAGGAGTACAGGGACAGGAGGAGGACCCACCGATGGCAGAGGTAGAGCAGGCATCGATGGAGAATCAGGGGACTATGGCATAACTCTCAGGGATCCCTAGGTTTCATACCTTCAGGATGAGGGGAGGAGTACAAGGACACAGAGTGACGGTTTTGGTGGATGGTGGGGCATCCCACAATTTTATTGATGCTTCATTGGTAGAGCGGAAGGGCATTACCACCGAAGCCTTTGAGGGATTTTGAGTGATCATACCGGGGGAGAACACCCTAAACTACACCAGATAAGTCCCACAGATGACATTGAGCCTAGGGAACTACACGATTACCGATGACTTCTTCATGGTAAAGGTGCCTGACACCAATGTGGTATTGGGAGTTCATTTGTTATACTCCCTAAGGAAGTACTCCACTAACTACCAGACTATGGAGATGTTGTTGCAAGGACAGGATGGCAAGAGAGTGTTTTTGAGAGGCATGAACACTTACCCTCCCAAGGTAGTGACCACAAAGAAGATGGAGGCAGTGATGAGGCAGGACGACATTGCATGGGTTGCAGAGTTTCAGATTTCAGTGCAGAAGCCCAAGGGCAGGGAGCCCAATTTTTTGAGAGAGATAAAGGCCTTGCTTAAGAAGCACCAGAAGGTATTTGGTGATATACCTCCAGGTCGGCCTCCAAACAGGAGCTTTGAGCATACCATCGAGTTAGAGGAGGGTACGAGAGCAGTGATTACCACCCCATATAGGCACCCCAAGGCCTATAAGGATGAGATAGAAAAGACCATCACTGGCGATGGGCCACATCAGACCAAGTTCGAGTCCTTTCGCTTCTTCTGTAGTGCTGGTAAAGAAGAAGGATGGGACCATTAGAATGTACATTAATTATCTAGCCCTCAACAAAAGGACCATCAAGAACAGGTACCCTATACCCCAGATTGATGAGTCGATGGATGAGTTGAGAGGGGCCAAATAATTTTTGAAGATTGATCTACGGTCAAGCTATCATTAGATTAGGATGCAAGAGGGGGATGAGTACAAGACAACCTTCAGGTGCCACTATGGGTACTACGAGTTCTTGGTGATGCCTTTTGGGCTAACCAATGCCCCGACCACATTTCAGTCCTGCATGAACTACACATTTAGCAAGCAGCTCAGGAGGTATTTGTTGGTTTTTTTCGATGACATTTTGGTCTACAGCCACACTTGGGAGGAACACCTCCAACATATAGATGAGGTGATGGGCATACTAGACAAACAGGAGTTGTATGCGAAGTTGTCCAATTGTGAGTTTGGGTTGACAGAGATGCTCTATTTGGGGCATGTGATTGGAGATCAGGGAGTGCAGGTACACTAGGACAAGATCCAAGCGATTCGTGATTGGCCTCCACCGAGGAATACCACAGAGTTAAAGAGCTTCATGGGCTTATGCACTTACTACCGGAGGTATGTGAAGGGTTTTTCTCAGTTGACAGCCCCACTAACAGATTTGACCAAGAAGGGGGCCTTTGTGTGGACAGATGAGGCACAGGCAGTCTTCGACAGGATGAAGGACATCATGAGTTCGTGCCCGGTCTTAGCTTTTCCAGACTTTACCCAACCCTTCGTGTTGGAGTGTGATGCATCGGGAGTAGGTATTGGAGCTTTGCTTATGCAGGAGAATCATCCCATAGCTTTCGAGAGTCGAAAGCTTAGAGATTACGAGAAGCTCTACTCTATTTATGATAAAGAGATGTTGGCCATCATGCATGCATTGGCTAAATTTCGGCACTATCTAGTAGGCAACAGGTTCAAGGTCAAGACGGATCACAACAGCCTCCGATTCTTCTTGGAGCAGAAGGAACTAAATGACAGACAACAAAAGTGGGTGAGTAAGATCCAGGCCTACGATTTTGAGATTGAGTATGTGAAGGGGAAGAACAATGTGGTAGCTGATGCTCTTTCTAGGATGCCCCCTACTCTATCTTTGATGGACATATCAGAAGACTGGAAGAGTCTTCTACTGGTAGAATATTCCAAGAACAAGTTTGCTTGCGAGATTTTGGATGGACAGGTTACAGATGACAGGTACAGAGTGGTGGATGATGTTATCTACTACAAAGGCCAAATTTATTTGGTCCCAGATTCGCACATCAGGCAGAAGATCATGCAGGCAGCCCATGACTCACTGTTAGCAGGACACTAGGGGTTCCTGAAGACTTACAGGTAGGTCCGGGAGAGGTTCACTTGGAAGAACCTCAAGGGAGACATACTGAAGCACGTTCAAGAGTGCAGAGTTTGCTAGTGGAACAAGGTGGAGCACACCCATCTGGCCGGATTATTACAACCACTTCCCATCCCAGATCAGAAATGGGAAAGCATCTCCATGGATTTCATCACCGGGTTACCTAGGGTGCAGGGAAAGGATTGCATTTATGTCATGGTGGATAGACTCACCAAGTTTGCTCACTTCTTCACTATTCCTTCAGACTACTCAGCAGCACAGGTGGCTGAGCTATTTTTCAGAGAAATTTTCCATTTTCATGGGTTGCCCAAAACTATCATCAGTGATAGAGACAACAGGTTCATGGGAGGTTTTTGGCAGGAGCTTTTCAGGTTGGTAGGTATCGAGTTGACACCAAGCACTAGTTACCACCCACAGACTGATGGACAGACAGAGATCGTGAACAAATGGGTGGAAGGTTATTTGTGGAACTACATTTCTGGGCAGCAGAGAGCCTGGGTGAAGTGGTTACACTTGGGGGAGTACTGTTACAATACCACCCATCACATTTCCATTGGCATGACCCCTTTTCGGGCACTCTACTGTTACGAGGCCATGACTTTTGCAGACGTTGTATTTGGTGACAATAGGGCACTGAAGGCCAGAGATTGGATACAGGACAACCAAAATATTCTGAGAGCATTGAAGGAGAACATGAGGGTGGCCCAGAATCAACAGAAGATGTATGCGGACAGGTACAGAACTGAGCACTCGTTTGAGGTGGGAGATTTAGTGTTCCTACGACTATAGCCATATCGAAAATCTTCATTGAAACAGAAGGGGGCCGAGAAGCTCAAACCTCGCTACTATGGGCCCTACAGGATAACTCGGAAAGTGAGGCAGGTTGTGTACGAACTGGAGCTACCTGAGGGGAGAAAGATTCATAACGTGTTTCACGTATCTTGACTTAAGCGGGTAATAGGACAACAGGTGGTTGCCTCACATGAGTTACCACCATTGGATGATGAGGGGCAGTTGGCCACAAGCCCCGAAGAGATTTTACAGGTACGGGAGAGGAAGCTCTGTAATAGGGTGGTCAGGGAGTTTTTGGTGAAATGGAAGGATCTACCGGTGGAGGATGCTACTTGGGAAAACGAGCAGGTGTTATAGTTTCCAGGTTTGAAGTTGCTTGAAGACAAGCAAATTTGGGCAGAGAGGACTGTAATGTCCCATTTCTCCTAGGTAGTCAGAATACTGTGGTGGTTTACACAATTTCCCGTAAACCATTAGACAGATGAGTTAGGGAAATGATATTGGTAAAGTCACTTTCGAATTATAAGGTGAAACTTAGGAAAAGTGAGTTTATTAATATTAAACCCCTCTTTGAGGGTATTTCTCTCCATTTATTAATTAAATGAATATTTTAATGGAGAAAAAGAAAAGTGAAAGAGAAAAAGGACGGTGGAGAGTTGGAAAGGCATTATTGACTATTCATTTCAAAAATTGAGTTTTGGGTTAAGAGCTCGGTGAGAAAACGAGGGTTTCAGCTGGAAACCCACCTTGGTGCTCGGATTCGGCAGTGAAACTATCTTCCCTAGCTGGGAGAATTGGAGGAGCCATTCTGGTTTCTCATTTGCAGACATTGGCATCGTGATTCAAGAAGCATTCATCGAAGAAGGAACTTCATTTCAGTTTTGTGAAGAGAGAAAGCAATTTTCCTTAGCACGTGTGGAAGGCTGGGCGTTTTTTCTTGAGCTGGGCGAACTCCTCTTCATTCTGCTATGTTTTTCCATTGAATACTGAGCACTTCATTCCCCCCTAGGCTTGGTATCACTGTTGGGCGAGTTCTGGAGCGTATTACTTCTGTTGTTTACCATTTCTGGGCAGTGTGTTACCTTGCTGTTCGTATTCCCTTTCCCCAGGCATTGTGTAATCATTTTGGTGTTGCGTGGAGGGTAAGGAAGGAGCTCCTTGCTGGTTCGACCTCTGCTGGAAGGTTGACACTACAGTGCTAGTGGTAAAAGGATGAGAGAAGGCTGCTAAATTGGCCCCATCAATTGGCTGTGCAATATATGCTTGGGCCATCCCATTCCCCTCAACTCGTGTGGCAGACATGACACTTCTTTATTGTTGCATGTACATTGAGGTTCCCAGTTCCGAAAACAATCTTCCTCTTCATCTTTAGGGAGGTATTTCATGGCATTTTGATTGTTATAAACTCAGCATTACTATTTAAATAAAACCAGATTGAGTTTGGGATTTATTTGCTCATTCAAACATAATTGTTTTTCATTATTATTTTATGGGTTTTTCTTATTAATGAAACACTACCTTAGGCACTTCATTGGGGAGGTATAAGGGATTAAAAGACCCCCAAACCAGCAAACAAAACACAGAATCATACTGTTGTCCATTTAAATTTCACTTTCAGCAATCAAATACCCAAGCATGCAAAGTGTTTGACGAAAGTTCAACACCAAAACGAGAAGGTTTTTCCCAACTTTTCAACGTAGAATATTTCATAAGCCAATGAGAAGAGGACAAGTGTCAACACCCTGATGGATGAAACTTGTGTATGGAAATGGAATGTATGGCCACGTCAGTCCATGTGTCACACAATGGTTGGATCCACATGTCAGGTGGTGATTTCACCATGTGTGAAGATGATTTGGAATTATGAATGAGAGAAATGTGACGTAATATTGATTGCCACATGTCAATCTCGAGAGAGAATCCAACGTCATTGTGATGTATCATTTCCATATCGACAAGCAACGTGTCCCAATGGTGACGCATGCCGGTAGATGATTAGTTTTCATGTCGAGTGTGGGCCCATTGGGTGAATACCAGTGATTTTAGCATAAATAAATCCTTGCCATTAGATATGATACTTGAGTGACCTCGACCGTTAATCTCATAAAATATTAGGAGGGTGTTGATGCCTGGGGTACTATAACACCAGACTCTGGAAGAAGTTTTTACAAGTTTGGATCCACCCCAGTTGTCGGTGGGGCATATATCTAGCCTGAGCAGGGTTCCAGGCATCGAAGATAGGGATTTTGGGGGTGAGAGTGGTTGGTGTGAACAATCAAGGGGTCGATGCCTTGGTGACCTGGTATCTCGAAATGGCATGTTTCTTAGGGACAATTTCCACCCTTTCTCATAAGTTTATGCATAGAGAGAACGACATCAGTAATACGTCACCTAGCCATTGTGCAGTGGAAAAGTGTCATCACCTTGATGGGTGAATCTTGGCTATGATGATGATGTGTACACCCGTATCCATCCATATGGGCAGTCCACATGTCAAGTAGAGAGTATGCCATGTGTCATCATAATTTGTACTTTTGAGGGTGCATTCCATGATGTGTTATAAGTGGCATGTATCACTCCAAGTGGAAGGAATTGATATGCCCATGTGTCCTTCCAAGTGGTTGGCTCTTATGGCACCACGTGTCATGGGTGCCATCTAGGCCACTAGACCAGATGTTGATGTTCGAAGGTGAAGTGAGTTGGGTCAATGGGATTGTGTCCCTATAGCCACGTGTCATTCCATGGTTAATCCAAGTTGTTAATTATGATAGGGTCGCATGTCCTTGGTGCGAACTTAGACAATGAACTAGGTTCTTGAATATGGGATGAGTGTTGGTCTATCTCAGGGTCGATTTTCCGATGGCTTGGTGAGTCAACACTTGGTATATCATACAGTGAGGTTGTTAAGTAGTGTTTGGCACGGAGGAGCTGAAGGATGATAGGCCAAGAGTACCATTGGATAGATTCCACATGGAAGCCACACCAAAAAACATACCAACGCCCATGTCCATGCCAGATAGACCACGTCAGGGCCATGTGGGTGCCACATGGACATATAGATTTTGGCTAGTAAACGCCTAAGAAACTATGGAAGGCCATAAATTTTGACCCAGAGCTCGGTTTTGAGCATGGTGATAGTCATTGGAAATATCTTGACGAGCATAAGACAATGGTGCCCTTGAGAAGAGGATTTGCAATGGTTGAGTAAAAGAAAAAATTAATACCTCATCCCTTAAAAAGGTACTTAGGGGGTTGGGTGTCTTACAGTAGAAGGAACTCTTCTTCATGATTTGGATCTCTAATTTTGGATTAAATTCCAATTCTAACTTACTTAAAACCTCATTTCATTTTAGAGTGTGGTTGAGGCAGGAAATCAACAAACTGATATCAAATCCTCTGAACTATGGGAGGGAAGATACACACTCCCTCTTATTGTAAGTTTATGTTTTCCAACATTTCAAGGACAAATGGAAGTATATTCTTGCCCCTCTTTTGGCTGATTTTTAATATTTGGGTTAAGGTTACAAGGATTTTCGACATTGGTTTCTTATTATTTCTAAAAAATAAAAATTTGTAGCTTGGTAATGGGTTGCTTCTCCTACAACCATTGAATGGATTCAATGGTTTTATATTCTAAAATAACTCCATTTTAGAGTTTTCTACTAAGTTTCATATCAACATCTTTGTAGATAGTTAGGTAGTGCATTATACAAATATTAATTTCTAATTCTCTTTCTTAGAGTTTGTATTGCAGAAAATAGTAGTAGTCAAGAGGAATTTGTTGAATTGAGCGAGCAATTTTTCTAGACTTATAAGTGTTGAAATTTTTTGTTTCCTAAAATATGAGTTTTAAATGAAAAGGGAAATTAGAAATAAATTGTTTGGCTTATTTAAATGACATGTGCTAAATCCTAATCTCAACATTCATACTGAATTTTCTAGTAATTTCATCTAATAGTGTTGCATTCCTTGGAATTGTTGTCATGCAAGTCATTTCCTAATCCTAAAATAAGTATGTGATATTGAATTTTAAGATAATATTATAAACTACTTTGTACTCATACAAGTAATTATATTTAATCTTTGAAGCATTTTGGTGCTATTGTTTAGGTTGTTATGACTACACTCTCTACATGGTTAATGAACAAGATCAAAAGATGTGTCCTACTAATGACGCATGGAAAAACTTGACATCATGTAATTCCTCATAACAATTGTATGAAATTAAATGAAAAGAATGCTTAACCGTAGTTTGATTTTGGCGGGTTTCTATTGAGGGATGGGTATCTTCCTTTTTTTTTAGTTGGCCTTGCATTTTACCTAAAGGTAAATTTTGCAACATTTTTTGTAAGTTGTTATTATTCAATATTCAGTACGTGTTGGTAATATGTTATTTATGTTTTTGTTAAGTGATCCTTATTAATAATTCCAAATTTTGAATGAATTTCTTGAAATGCAAATAAAATATGACTTGTCTTAAAGTTCGTATTAACTTTCGTTTTGTCATGGAATTTTGCAAAATCATCTTTCTGGATGTCAGTTCCCTATGAACTCTTCAACTTTCAATACTTGAAGAATTTTTTGTATTTGGACAGCAGGATTTATGGTTTGAGAGAGAATCCCTTGGAACCAATACAATTCTAAAGACTTTTTGATCTTTCCAACCAGTTAAATTTGTTCCTTTTGAAATACTAATAAATATCAGTTTGTTAAGGAAAAACAATGAAATTGTTAAGGAGTTATGTATCCTATCTCTAGATGCCAAGGATCTTTATTTTCTGATTGACTATTCACAGTGTTCTCAGAAAAAATTCTCAACCTGCTTATAGAAACAAATTTGTGCATATTGGTGAATTCCTAATTACAATTTAGTGTGCTTATCCTTTAGTTTTATTACTACATTGTTATTCGACACTATCCATTGGAAACACGGGATAAAATTGTAAGATAAGTTTTTTCGATTGGGAACATGCTTTATTTTTTCCCTATACAATATATCACTTTTTAAGTTTTAAATATGCGCAAATATCCTTCATTATAGTTACTAACTGACAAAGGAACTATGACAGAAATGAAATAACTACGAACGAAAAATGAAGGTCATAGTTCATTTTTTTATTATCAAAGTTCCTTTCAATCAGAGCTCCTGACTAACAAGTAACTATGATTGATAGGAATTATTCACTGGAACTATGGATGATAAACATAGTTCATAGTTACTTTGTAGGTCAAAGTTCCTTCGACATAGTTTATGTGGTCATAGTTTCTAAGCTTTGACTGACATGAACTATGACCTAGAAAGGAACTATGAGCTCAAGAACTCTGATCAACGAGTTCATGCCAGTTATAGTTCCTTTTTTTATCAACATTTCTGAGGTCATAGTTCCTTTGTTAGTCAAGAACTATGATCAAAAAAAAAATATGACGAAGGAACTTTAACAAACAAAGGAACTATGACCTTTGCTTGTTAGTCATAGTTCCAAGGAATAGTTCCTTGTCAAGCATTATGATGTGATTTTATTTTTTGCTTGAATCAAGGATATTGGCCTTTACAGTTTTTTTCGATGGCATTGGTAGGGATTTGGGCATTTATTTCCTACTTATTTTTGTTTTATGAAACTTTGTTTTTCAAGAGGACTCCTTAAACCTATTTAGACACTTTTTTTTTAAAGTGGACCGAAAAAGGAAATATAAAACCTCAAGAAATCTAGTGAATAAGAAATCTAACTGAAAAAAACTATGGCCATAAAGGAACTACGAAACTTTGGAACTCTATCCAATATGAATTACGACTCATAGGAAATTTGACTAACAATAACTATTCCCTAGAACTACAATTGACAAATGAAGGTCATAGCTCCTTTTGCAATCAAATTTCCTTCATCATAGTTTAGGTCAGTCATAGTTCTTGACTGAGAAATGAACTATGACCTTAGGAACTATTCCCTAAAACTACAATCGATAAAGGAAGGTCATAGTTCCTTTGTTGATCAAAGTTCCTTCATCATAGTTCCTGTCTATCAAAATTCTTGACTGATAAAAGAACTATGACATTCAAGACTTTTATTTATAGGAACTATTCCCTAAAACTACAACCAACAAACAAAGGTCATTGTTCCTTTGACATAATTCCTATGGACATCATTCATATCAATTAGAGTTCCTATCTTGCAAAGGAACTATGACCTGAGGAACTTTGACTAACAGGAACTATTCCCTTGAACTACAACTGAAAAATGAAGGTAATAGATCCTTTGTTACCCAAAGTTCCTTTATCATAGTTCCTGTGGTCACAGTTCCTATCATTTAGAGTTCTTAACTGACAAAGGAAATATGACCTAGGGAAATTTGACTAATAGGAACTATTCCCTAGAACTACAACCAACAAACAAGGTTATAGTTCCTTTTTTTATCAAAGTTCCTTCGTCATAGTTCTTAATTGAAAGAGAAACTATGACGTTAAGAACTATGAATGACAAGAACTATTCCTTGGAACTATGATAAAAAATGAAGGTCATAGTTCCTTTTGTTGGTCAAATTTCCTTCATCATAGTTCCTATGGTCATAGTTCCTGTTAGTCAATTTTCCTTACTAACAAAGGAACTTTGACTGGAAAGAACTATTCTTTGGAACTACAATTGAAAAACAAAGGTCATAGTTCCTAACTAACAAATAAATTATGATCTTGGGAACTTTGACTGACAAGAACTATTCCCTAGAACTACGAATGGCAAACAAAGGTCATAGTTCCCGACTAGAAAAGGATCCATGACTTCAAGAAATTTTACAGACAAGAAATATACCATGGAACTATGACCAAGAAACAAAGGTCATAATTCATGTTTTGTTCAAAGATCCTTTCTCATAGTTCCTTTCAATATGAATTCCTAATTGTTAAAGGAACTATGACCTTGAGAACTACAAACAACAAACAAAGGTCATAGTTCCTTTTTCGGTTAAATTTCCTTCATCGTAGTTATTATGGTCATAGTTATTTTCATTCATAGTTCCTAACTGATAAAGAAATTATTACCTCAAGAAATTTGACTGATAAGAACTACTCCCTGGAACTACAACAAAAAAAGGGTCATAATTCCTTTGTCAGTTAAAGTTCCTTTTTCATAGTTCCTTTTAGTCATAGTTCCTTACTACTATGATCTAAAAAATGTTTATTGACAAGAACTATTCCCTAGAACTATGATTCACAAATGAAGGTCATAATTCCTTTCTCAGTCGTAGTTCCTTTTTAATAGTTTCTGACAGTCATAGTTCTTGACTGACAAAGGAACTATGACCTTGAGAAATTTATATGTCAGGCACCATTCCATGGAACTATGACTAGAAAAAAAAGGTCATATTTTATTTTTCATTCAAAGTTCCTTCATCATATTTATTTTAGTCAAAGTTCTTAATTGACAAAGGGACTATGACCTTAGGAACTTTGACTAATAGGAACTATGAGCTTAAGAACTCTGATCGACGAGTTCTTGTTGGCCAGAGTTCTTTTGTCAATCATATTTCTTGAGGTCATAGTTCCTTTGTCAATTAGGAACTTTGAATGATATGAAATATGACCATAGGAACTATGTGATCTAGGTGGATATTGGTGGCCACCCACCTATTCCAACTGGCTCCTCTTGTCCATTTTTGTTTAACACGTTCTTCTGTACTCCTTTGTAATTGTGGGTTCTACACTTTTGGGGTTGTCTGAATCCCCACACATCCTCAAGGTGGATACTGGTGGCCTCTCACCTAATCCAACTAGCTTATTTTGTATGTTTTCATGTCTGCCCATCCTGTTGTACTTCCAGAGCCATTTTGGGGCCCTAAACATTGTTTTTTTGGATCTCCATAGTCAAAATGTACACATAGTCAAAGTTTGATGCTGGAATGTGTATTTCTATGAAATACATTTCAAACAGGATATCATGAGCCTAAAACAGAGGCCGTATGCAAATGTTACGAACCTGGGAAGTTGAGGTACCAACTTACACCAAATTACCCATAGGGGCCCACATGACTTTTGGCATTTCACCTTCTAGGGTTAGGTTTTTGGATGTCTAGAGTTTTGGCATTCATGAGTAATATAAAAGATGCCTCTGTAGCCTCATTATAATCCATTATTCTCACAAAAATGCACATAGAAACCACATCTATTCTTAGAAATAGCTACCACCATTTGAGCAAGTGTTTCAGTTATGCAGTTTTACAGTTTCAACCTATTTCATTATTCAATAGAATATATTGTTCACTAGATATTTGTGTTATTCTTCATATCTCTTTGTTTATTGTATTAATTATGTTAATCAATTGGTTCCAATCCTAAATATGGATCAATGGTATCAAAGTGGTCTTCTCTTCATTTATTTTTCTTCATCCATGTCCCCGACAAGATCTAGGTACAAGAACTTGGGACTCGAACCAATCGAGTCATTACAAGTCGGTCGAGTCAAGCTCGACAACAACCCATGGGGGATGAAAATAAATATAATGGACCAGGAGATCCTATTAAAATGTTGCTCGAGGAATCCCTTGCATGACAAAGGAACAAAATGATGGAAAACTTCATGCATATCCTTCGACGACTGCCCACAGGAGAAGCATCTTCATCAAGCGGCCATGAAACCCCCTTCAAAGTACAAGTAAATTTTGATATTCCATTATTTGAAGGACTGGTAGATGTGAATGTTGTAGATAAATTCTTGAATCTTCTCGAAGGGTAATTTTCGGTCCACAATTTTTTCGATAGGGAAAATATCACTTTTTCACTCCTCAAGGTCATTCCCCATGTTAAAGACTAGTGGGATACTTAATCTGAGAAAAGGGTTGTGGAAGAATATGCAATGTTTGTGGTGGCCCCTACATGGTATTCCTTCAGGGACACCATTAAAGTAAAATACTACCATGTTGGAAGCTACGAGGACCAGTACACTAGATGGAACACCCTTCGTCAAGAAAGGGAGTCATAGTACCAAATTTCACCAATATTTTCCATACCCTATGCACCAGATTGGGTATCAAATACTCTGAGTGTCATCTAGTGCTAAAATATCATGGTTGTTTGCATAGATATGTTCAAATAGAAATGGAGTTTTTGGACATTGCCTCATTTGGCACGTCTTATAGATACGTTGTCAAGATCGAGTAAAAATTTAAGCAAAAAAGGCAAGAGTTTGGATATGCAAACCCCTCACAACTGAAGCAGGGAAAAGGAAGTCCCAATCCACACAGCAAGGGACCAAGTCAATATGGATGCCCTCAGGACAACCAGTCCAAGCCGCAACATAAGAAAGGCAATCAAAAGACAAAGAAGGACATGGGGAAATGGTGTGAGTACCATAAAAGCCCTTGGAACAACATTGAAGAATACTACTCCAAGTAGTCCCTCATGGTTGAACTGAAGACTTTCGATTCAAAGGGTGATTTTGATTCTGAATCAAATCCTGAAGGAGGGAAGCAGATTATTGATGTTGAACCTAGTGCCACTGTCACTACCACCAAAGTTTGTCCAAGCGAACTAGAAGAACCAGAGGAAGGGGAATGCCTATTTCACTTGTAGATGTGGGTAAAGGGGGCTCCGCTTCATTTCATTGTCGATAGCGGTAGTCAGAAGAACTTGATTTCAACAAATATCATCAAGTGGTGGGACCTTCCAAAAACACCTCATGCGTAGCCCTACATCATTGTCTGGCTTCTCCAAGGAAGAGATCTCTGTGTCAGCCAACAGTGTCATCTTCCCTACGACATCATGCCTTTCAAATATGAGGTACTGTGTGATATTTATCCCCTTGAATTTTGTAATTTTATTTTAGGACAACCATATTTTTGGAAGCATCATGTTGTGTATGATTCTAGACCTCATAGTGTTATTATTACTTTGGGTATAAAATTGTACAGGATACCAAAGGCAGTGTCACATACTTTTATTTCTTTAATATCTACTAAAAAATGAAGTAAGGTCATCTCATAATCTGGAAAGTTTGTCTTCTTTGTAATATGTGACTATAGTAAGTAGAAGGTCACTACCACATCCATGGCCTCTACACAAATCCTCTTTTTGCAACATAATCAAGTGGACGGGATCGTCGAAGAATACAGAGACATATTCTCCTCACCTATAGGGGTACCGACACACTTCCAAGTCAAGCATCCCATTTATCTCGCCCCCGATGCATATCTACCTAATGGACCAATCTATCGTCACTCACTGATGGAAAATGATGAAATCATGTGTCATATCCAAGACCTTCTTCAAAAGGGGCACATCATACCTAACTCCTCCCCTTACGGAATCCCAATTGTATTGGTGCAGAAGAAGAACAGGACTTGGTGACTCTGCATTGATTATAGAGCCTTAAAGAAAATCACAGTCAAGAATTGGTACCTTGTTCCCATTATTGATGACCTTCTTGACCAACTCAAGGGGGGAAATTTCTTCAGCAAGACTGACCTCAAGTCTGTCTACCACTAGGTTCCCATCAAACCAACTGATGTATGGAAGACAACATTCAAATCTAAAGAAGGTCTCTTTGAATGGATAGTCATGCCCTTTGGCTTAACAAATGCACCAACCACTTTCACGAGGTTGATGGATGATGTACTGAGACCCTTCACCAACTTGTTTTTGGTGGTATATTTGGATGACATCCTCATCTTCAGTAGAATGTGGGAGGAACATGCGACATATTCAACAGGTTTTGAGCACTCTGCGGCAACACAAGCTATATGCCAACTTGGAAAAATGATCTTTTGGCATGAACATGGTCCAATACTTGGGATACATTGTTGATGAGAATAGGTTACATGTTGATCCATCTAAGATCCAAGTCATCCGTGTCTGGTCAGCCCCAACCACACTGACTGAGCTTCAGAGCTTCTTGGGACTAGCCAACTTCTACCAACAATTTATGTTGGGATTCTCCCATATTGCATGGGATCTCGTCCAGGTGACTAATGATGGTGATATGGCCAAGTTTGTGTGGGGTAAGGAGAAACAATGAGCATTCGATAATCTGAAGCATTGCTTATGCTCAGCTCTAGTACTCTCCTTGCCTGATATGCAGCAACCGTTCGAGATTGAGACTGATGCATATGACTATGTTGTGGACACATTCCTCACTCAACATGGGCATCTAGTGGCATACCATAGTGAGACACTCTTTGATACTGTCCTTAAATACCCCACCTATGACAAGGAAATGTATTCCATTGTACAAGTATGTCGTCAATGGAAACATTACATTCTAGGAAAATAGACGATCATACACATTGATCACAAGCCTATGCACTTCATACAGACACAGGGGAAATTGCAGAACGATTTCCATCAGAAGTGGTCCACCTACTTGCAACGGTTCCATCTCAAAATCAAGTATAAGACAAGTATCTCCAATCATGTTGTTGACTGCCTCAAACAACCTCCTATGGTTGCACTCACCATTGTGATCCATTCCTGCGTACATGAAGCATCTAAGTGGCCCCAACTTTATCAACAAGATGGGAAATTCACCACCACCTATCAGCTCTTGGGTACAGGCACAATTGTCACTGATTTTCACATTCAGGACGAAATCTTATGCCACCTGGGCCATCTCTGTGTTCCTATAAGTGAGCATGCAAATCTGATTTGGGAAGCCCACTACAGTCGGGTGGTAGGACATTTTGGCATGGAGAAAATTGTGGTTGTTCTTCAGAAACATTTTTATTGGTTGAAAATTCGATAGGATGTCATCAAGTATATTAGATGTTTCACTTCTTCTGTCATTGCCAAGCAAACCATCAAGAAGCAAGGCTTATACACCCCTCTTCCTATTCCCGAGAAGCCTTAGGAATCCATCTTAATGGATTACATGTCTGGCTTGTCATCCACCAAGAAAGGAAATGAGTGCATATTTTCGATCGTTGATCAGTTTTCGAGGATGGCCATCCTCACAGCCTGCAAGAAGAAAATCACAGTGAAAGATACTTCCAATCTCTTCTTCTAATGAGTGTGGGTCCACTTTGGGATACCCTAGACCATCATCTCTGACTAGGACAACATGTTCCTTCACACATTTTGGTGGAGTCTCTGGTCTCTGTTGGAAACCATGCTCACAAAATCCACTTCTTTCCACCCCCAAACTAACGACTAAATAGAGGTTGTCAATCAGATGATTGTGCACATCCTGTGCATGTACAATTCTAAGCACCCACATACATGGGACGAGAGTCTCCCCTATGTTCAATATAGTTACAATAGGGCTCTCCATAGCTCCACTGGACATAGTCCATTTCAGGTGGGTCTGGGATTCCAACCCTTGGGACCCATTGACGTTGGAATTCCTCTTGCCACTAGATAGATAGACTCTTCCCATGACCAGTGTGTGGTCAACAAAGCCACTAGATTAATTGAGTGGTTTCAACACATCTTCCAACAGGTCCAAGAGATTTTGCAGGAATCCAATGCTAAGTACAAGCAGCGCCATGATCAGCACAGGGTAGCACACCAGTTTCAAGTTGGCGACAAAATTTGGCTACATTTGTAGAAGGAGCGTCTCATGGGGCCCCATCGGAAGCTTTGCCCATTTCATTATGGGCCTTACACTATCACCAAGGTTGTGGGTAGAAATGATTTTGAGCTCAACACTCCACCCTTCCTTGGCCTACATCTAGTGTTCAATGTGGAACTTCTTCATCCAGGTTTCCACCATTATTGGACACCTCAGAGATTGCAGAACAACTGACACCAAAAGAACTCAACCTTGACTGCATGGAACAAGCATCCACTAATCAGATAATTGACACACAGATCAATGGCACTCACCAATAGAGGATCCAACTTTATTGGGTTGTCAAGGTAGGGAAACTCCTACACCAAAGCAAGTGGCTCACCCGGGGCCAAATCCAACAGAATTTTCCTCAACTAATGGGGGAACTCAATGAAATGGATACCATTTCTTCCTACGAGGGGAGGATTGATCTAGGTGGATATTGGTGGCCACCCACCTATTCCAACTAGCTCCTTTTGTTCATTTTTATTCAACACGTTCTTCTGTACTCCTTTGTAATTGTGGGTTCTACACTTTTGGGGTTGTCTGAAGCTCCAAAAATCCTCCAGGTGGACACTGGTGGCCTCTCGCCTAATCCAACTGGATTATTTTGTATGTTTTCATGTCATCCCATCTTGTTGTACTTCCCGAGCCATTTTGGGGACCTAAACTTTGTTTTTTTGGCTTGCCATAGTCAAACTATTGACAACCAAATTTTGATGGTGAAATGTGTAGCTCTCTGAAATACCTTTCCAATGGGCTATCCCGTGCCTAAAATGAAGGTTGTATGCAAACGTTACGACCCTGGGAAGTTGAGGTACCAACTTACACCAACTTACCCATAGGGGCCCACATGAATTTTGGTGTTTCACGTTCTAGGGTTAGGTTTTTGGATGTCTAGGGTTTTGGAATTCATGAGTAATATCAAAAAGGCCTCTGGAGCCTCATTGTAATCCATTCTTCTCATATGGATGCACGTAGAAGCCACATCTCTTCTCAGATATAGCTACCACCATTCAAGCAAGTGTTTTAGTTCTGAAATTTTATAGTTTCAACCTATTTCATTATTTAATAGAAGATATTGTTCATTGGATATTTGTGTTATTATTCATATCTCTTTGTTTATTGTATTTAGTCTGTTAATCAGTTCGTTCCACTGCTAAATCCGGATCACTATGAGAAAGGAACTTTGATCTTCATTTGTCAATCATATATCCATGGAATAGTTCCTTGTCGAGCATTATGCTATTCCTTTATTTTTCACTCAACTAAAGTCCATTGGCCTTTGAATTTATTTTTTATATGACCATGGTAGGGATTTGGGATTTTATTTCCCTCCTACTTATTGGTTTTATGACACTTTGGTTTTCAAGATGACTCCTTTAACCTATTTAGACACTTTTGTTTTCAAGAGTATTGGCAAAGGAACTATGACATCAAGAACTCTAGTGAATAGGAACTCTAGTTCACCAAAAAAGTTTCCAGCAAACTTTGGAGACCAATAACTCTTATCGACAAAGGAACCATACCAATGGACATGTTAATTGAGTTCATATTCACATTCCTTGATTCAAATTTCCTTCCTTGATCAGAGTTCTTAATTTTTCAAATTTCCTCTTCTTCCTTCATTGATTAAAGTTCATGTTGATTAGAGGGTGAGTGCAAGCTAATGATTGTCTCTCATGAAGCGTTAGTGGAAATGAAAACCTAGAAAAATAACAATATTTTAACTTGGAGAGATTATTCAAGGTACTTTTACAATGAATTTGAATATGGTGTAAGAAGATGAAACATAGGAAATTGAATTAGCTTTCTGAATATACAACTTTTGTTCATAGAAATTGTGAACAACTAGGTCAAATTTTATTTTTTTATTAGTGATATATTATTTTTCAAACAAAATATAAGGTATATGTTTTCGTTCGTGCAGGCATTGAGTGTCTTAATGATGTAATTTCATTCCAAAAACTTGTATACTTGTAAAGCGCTCGTTTTTCTTGTTCTACATATTTTTTGGAAGTTTTTAATATTAATTATATATATATTTTTAAATTATCAAAGTCAACATATGCCTAAAATTACAATGTCTTTTGTTCATGTAGGCTAAAAGGGTCTTAACATGATCAAAACAATTTTTTTTAGATCATAGGTATCAATCTCCTCTAGTGCCGCATATAACTCATTTGAGAAATGTTTAAACTGAGAAAAAGTTATTGAATGAATACGAGATGTATGTATTATAGGATTTTGATATATGTGAAGACAAAAATAGATAAAAAAATAGTGAACAATAATAATTTAAAAGCAATTATATATTTAAAATTTTCCTAGTCGACTCTATCTAAGTCTATAATTTCGTCAACAACTGAATTTCTTATCCTATAGAAAAATAACATCAAAGACAAATATATAGAGGGGCCATTCACAAAAATGGATCTTTTTAAGAATTTGTAGACTGAACCAATAGGTTTGTCATCCCGAACCTAAATTTGAGCGAACCAAGTCAGGCTTCAGCATACACCTTGTCAATGCCGCCCAAAAAGATTGAATTCAAACAAGTCTGCATGCACTCTAGGAACACATGTGTTCTCCTAAAAATCATTTCCTTCCTTATCTATATTTTTCCTCCCTCTCCTACATCTACCCCACCTCTCTCTCTCACTCTCACTCTCCCTCTCTACCCCACATGTTTGTCTCCTCTCTCCCTCACACTCCTATACATGGAAATACCTAGACATGGAAATATTTATACATCACAAGGCATGGAAAAACCTAGAGCTAAAAATTACCTTGACATGCCTCAAACTCTCACACCCACTCCCTCCCTATCCCCCACTCTTCCATTCTCCATTTCTCTCTGACGATATTCCCATTTATCCCTCACTCCCCTCTCTCTTCCATGTCTATTATAACCTTTCTTTCTCTACTCATTGTTAGTCTTATTCTCACTCTCTCTTCCCATCTTTCTCTCTCTATTCCCCCTCTTTGCTTCCCTTCATCTCACTATCTCTCTCTCTACTTCCCCCCCTTTCTTTCTCCCTCTTGTCCTTCTCACACTTTGTCTCTACCCCTCCTATTTGTCTTTGTCTCTCCCCCCCTCCTCCCTCTTTGCCTCTATCCCTCCTCTTTGTATTTATCTCTCCCCCTCTCACACTCTCACGCACTCTCTCTCTCCCCCTCTAACACTCTCACACACTCTCTCTCTCCCCCCTCATCCATGCCTCTATCCCCCCTGTGCCACTATATCTCCTCTATATCTTGTACACATACCCCTCTCTCCTACATTTACCTCTCTCTCTACCCACCTCTCTCACTCTCACACTCTTACACACTCACACACTCTTTCTTCTTCCTTACTATTCCTTTCTCTCTCTCCCTCCCTCCCAAACTCTAACACAACACTCTCTACCTCCCATATTTGTCTTCCTCTCTCTCCCTCCCACACTCTTGTACACACACTATATATCCCCCCTCTATGTCTTCCTTTGTTTCCCTCCCACACTCTCACACACACATTTTCTATCCCCCCTCTATGTATTCCTCTCACTCCCTCCCACACTTTAAGACACTCAGTAACTACATCCATCCTTTTTCTACCTCTCTCTACCTCCCCTCTTTTTCTACCTCTCTCTTCCTCCCACATTATCTTATGCACACTTTCTCTCCTACATATACGACCTATTTCTCTCTCTCATTGTTAGTCTCACACTCACTATATCCCCCTCCCTCTCTCTCCTCTACTCTCCCCTCATTTCTCTCTTTATATCTCTCTATGCCTCTTTCCCTCTATCTCCTCCCTTCTTATCAAAATCATTCTCACTTTATCTCCACCCCTTCCTCCCTCCCTCTCTCTCTCCCCCACCCTCACACTATCTCTCCTCTCTCTTTCTCTCATACATCTACCCCTCCCCACCATGTCTGCCCCCTTCCTATAACTCTCTCTCTCTCTCTCTACCCACTATCTTTGTCTCCCTCTCCCTCCCTCTCACACACTCAAACACTCCTTTTCCAACC
>CBVK0101373646.1:0-13778 GCA_900067695.1 Picea abies | reverse complement strand
CATAACCATGTTCGAATGTCGTAATCCAACATAACCCAAGAAAAATATTGAAATACGATAAAACTCTTGATGAATGTTGCAATGCAACATCACATTTCATAAACTTTGCAATGTGACATAATTATTAATAATATTATTAAACCATTAAGCGTGATCAACCACAATCAAACACCATAGTCAACCATAATGAACAATGGCCAAGTAAAGTCAACTAAACTTCACGTGACATAGCCTTGATGAGTGTCATCACATAACATAACCATTTGGAATTGTAAATAGATCAATTTGACATAAGTCAATGAAGATGAATGTTTCAATTTAGCATAAGTATTGAGGAATGTGGGTTATGGCCAACCAAAGTCAACAATACTCAATGCAACATAACCCTTTATTAACGTTGCAAACAAAACTCAATGCAACATAAATATTAATGAATGTAGCAATTTAATATCGTCATCACGCAACATAACCATTTGGAATTGTTGTAAGGTAGCTAGAGAGGGAGTTGGGGGGGAGGGGTGGGGGTAGGCCTTCCAGACCAAGGTAAGAGACAAAAAATGTAGTAAGCTCGACCAAACAATCACAGTAAAATCACAATGGATTAGAAGGTGATTTAAATTTTCTATAGCTGAGGTGCAAAGAGGAAACACGAAAGAGGTTAAATGCGATTTATTATTTTTTCGTTTTAGGTGTTATAAGGGTATGATTATACTCATTTTTATCAATTCTTTTGTGAAATCAGGTGTTAGAAAAGATCAAAGAAAGCTTGGGAAGAAGGGGTGTGTATGTTTTGTACTTCCGGAAAAGTGGAAACAGAAAAACATTTTAGACAATTATGTAAGTATCTTAACAGCTAGCTCTTGGGATAATCTATTGATTAAGGGGATATTGGAGAAATTGGGGGAGCTCATCATCAAATTGAACATGAAAATGGATGAAATGCAGAAATCAGTGTGTGAGGCATTATGTCCCATAGGCTATTGTTAACCTCATAGACCTTAAAATAATTTCTTTCTTTCTTCTTTCTAACTTAATATGAAATATAGAAATTCTTTTAAATATTGTATGATTTTTTTAAGTTTTTTTTTCCATTATTTATTTAATAACTGATGTAATTTTATATATCTTATGTTAATATTACATAGTTTTATTGTGGGGTATTAGAGGGTGTAGAATTTAATTTGACATAAAAATAACATTTTCAACAATCCAAATTGCAATTGTGATAATGAAAGTTAGATTTTAATAATGACAAAACTAAAAAGTCCAAATTACATCAATATTTATTCATCTTTAATTTAAACTTATTTTCACTTAATCAATTACATCAATATTTATTCATCTTTAATTTAAACTTATTTTCACTTAATCAAATACCAAACCAAAAGAGAGCATTTAACCCTAGCATATAGTACTAAGTGTATTATGTATTCAATTACCAACCACCTAATAAAAATATATTGTAGAGTGATCAATATATGCAGAGTATAATTTGATTTCCTCTAAATTTTAGTACTTAGTAAAAATAGTATAATGTGTCAAAGGGTTAACTTAATCATTGTCGTTAATATTGTAAAGAATTTAACTAATTATAGTTGCAGGATTTAAATATTTTTGGGTGAGTATATTAGTTTATATGGACTTATTTATTATGAATACTATACACAAAGGTAAAAAAGCATCTACTAAATTTTTTCAATTGTTTTTCCTTGAAAAACATAATATAATATATTCAATAATAATATATGTGAGTTTATAAATTTAATCTATACTTAATTAAAGAAAAAAAACAAAATATATTTAACTTTCTCTAAACCATAACATGTAATAACAATACTATAATATGTTTGATTATAATTAATGAAATTTTAAAGTTTAATAAATCTAAAAATCATGGTTCACAATTCACTCGAGAGAAGACCTAAACAAATCCTTCACCAAGAACTTACTTGAATCTAAAAGACAAGAAAAATTATGAACTTAATATGAACCATAAATTTAGTTATCAAAGGATGTGGTTTGAAGAACAATTCAAATTATTTAAAATTGAACATCAAAAGAATAAAAATCCAAATAACCTATCAAGGTATAAAGATCATCATTTTGACTTTTTAACAAAAGAATGATTAGACTGATAGATATGAACATATAACTATGTAATTAGATGGATTTGTGAAGAGAATATGGTTGATTAATATTAACTCAAATTAAATATATCCTATATATGATTTATTCATAAAATCATTATCTATATAATTTTTTTGTATAAAAGTTATAATAAAGATATCAATTACCTTAATGTAAATGATTTTATAACTCTTCCCATATAACCTTCTTACTATGAATCAACCTTTATACAAACCTCATATATCAAAATTATAAAAGATATAACATCCTCACTACACTAACATCAACTCAGAGAGAGAAAAAAAAAATCATTTTTTAAAACACCTACATAAATACATACAAAACCAATACCAAAGATCAAAATATTCCCAATATATACTTTAAATAAGCACACAAGATACAATCAAAAGTTACATCATAAACATTGGTATTTATTTTTCTTGGATGAAAAAGTTCCTTCCGTCATAAACATTGGCTTTTGTTTTTTATGGATGAAAAAGTTCCTTAATACAACGGTGGGTAGTTAGTAATCTCGTAACAAGTTCAATTCAAACACTATCATCTAATTTCAACATTCATCATATAAATTTTCATTTTACTATAAATGTTAATTCAATACATGATTTCAAAATCATTGTAATGTGAGTTTTTTTAATTTTTTAAATTCAATGTCTAACACATTGAAAGAAATATTTATCTAACCAAATTATTTTAAACTAAAATGTTAAGTTAATCATAAATGAAGTTTTTAATTTTTTTCCAATAGAAATTTTTTCCAATTATCTTAAGAAGATATAATTTGTTTACAAATCAACAGTAATACCAAAAAGTCCCCAAAAAGTACATCCTGGGAAAGCTAAAATTCCAATACAAAAAAAAATAATTCGAGTTCCATTAAGATGTTGCAGTTAGGAAATTCCTTCCTATATCTGAAAAAACAAAAAGGATCACCAAAATCCAGGATCAGTATCCCGATAACTATACTTGCATTTGAAATATTGATGTCATGATAATTAGTAAAGATCAAGATAATTTTTGGGTCCCTCCAATCCATTTTTCCAAATTAGTAAAGATCAAGATAATTTTTGGGTCCCTCCAATCCATTTTTCCACTGATAATAGATAATTTTGCCGCTTGATTCCTTTAGTGCCAACTTTGATAGTAGATCTGCTTCTGAATTATACTCCCTGTAGACATGGTTAAAGCTGATATCCTGAAATTCATTTATTAATACTTTGATCCTATCTTTCCAACCTTCCAAAGAAATTGAATGGAAATTTGCTTTGTTGTTTAACCAGTCTATTATGACTCTTGAGTCACCCATGATTTGAATATGTTGGATAGAAAGATGGATGGCCAATCTGAGTGATGTCGAAACGCCCATTAATTCATCTTTAATATTTGTACTAGTACCACAATTTAACAACCATTTGTAAACTATCATGTTTGGGTTCTTTATAATACCTCATGATCCACAGTTTGGACCATCCACCTGAGTCGCACCATCGAACCAGGCAATGATCATATCCCTTTTGTCTTGTATCAATATAGATCGATTGAGAGGAGTAGTAAAATATTTTTGTTCATAACTTAAGAGGCCTAGAATCTTTGGAATAGCAGAATGAATAGATGGGTTCCAATCTTCAAAGATAGCTCAGTTTCTTTCGATCCAAGTAAACCAACAGGTATGTGCTTCAACCAAATATGGAAACTTTTTTCATTTACCCAGGTTTGCATACAATCAGTGAAATTTCTCCGCTTCCAACATAATTTAAATTTTAGAATTGTTGCCAGACGATCCCAAACAGAATTTATGAAAATACAGTGGATAAAGAGGTGATCAGTATTTTCAATTTCACATTTGCATAATTAGCATCTAGAAGGCCCTTCCCATCCTTTTGCCATTAAATTTCCCCAAGTCAATATTTTGTTTTCGGCTACTAACCAAAGGAAACACTTTATTTTCAACTGAAGATTCTATTTCCAATAAGTCTTCCACCAACCTCTGATTTTTTGAATTCCCTTTGTAGACAACATGGCCGTATATATGTTCTTGACTGAAATAATACTCGATTTGTCACCTCCGGTACAAATTAACTCATCTTCTCAAACTTGAATGAGTGCTCCAGAATCGATAAGATTTTTCCGGTACAAATTCCATTCCTTCCCCAATTCTTCATGTAACTTTAGATCCTCATTTGTGAGCCACACAGTGTTTGACTGATTATCCACAGTAGATCTGATCTGATGAAGAGAAAATATCTTCCGCTCTTTTAAAGCCTGTATAAATGACGGAGAGAGGATAGCTAAATTTCCCATACCCAGGATGTGATCTCTGCCCATCTCTATGTGCTGACCTCTTCCCAGAGACCAAATTAGCCATTGTCTTATCCACTGAGTAGTCTTCATCAGTCCCTTTCAGAATATTGAGGCCGATTAATAGATGAAGGAAGGAGACTTGAACCAGATATTAACAGTCGAATGGGGTAAATATTTATTAATAATAATATTATGCCATATACCTTCATTATTTAAGACCCCCCAAAGTGTATGTGCCACCAATGCCTTATTGAAATCAATTAGATTTATTAAATCCCATCCACCATAACACTTTGGTATGGTGAGTCGTTCCCATTTACAAAGATGAAAGGACTTTGAATCAGAATTACTTTTCCATAAGAAGTTGAACATGATTTTTCTCAAGTTGTTTAAAATAGTAAGTGGAATAATCTCAAGTGACATCCAATAAACAGGTCATGATTCTAAGATAGATTTTAAAAGGGTAAGTCGACCTCCCAAAGTCAGCCACCTGTAATACCGATTTCCAATCTTCCTTTCAAATTTTTGAAGCATCCAATTCCAATCTTCAATTCATTGTAAACATGTTTTCAAATGATACCCAGGATATTTGAAACCAACAGATAGGTCAGTGAAACAATAAGGTAAAAAATCTTTGTAATGATCCAGCTCTTGTTGTGTGAGACCTTCATGAAGTATCATCGATTTTTGTAGATTTACCACTAAGACGAAATGTAAACAAAATAGTTTGATAATTTTATCAATCTCCCACCATTCATTCAGTGTTGCATTTTCCATAATAACAACATCATCTACAAAAAGAATATGAAGAATTCTTAAAGTCCTGGATACTTTTATACCTATTAGCAGACCCTTTTGTTGATGCTCTTTTAAGAGAAGACTTAGTCCCTCCATTACCAAAATAAATAAGAGTGGCGATAATGGGCATCCTTGGCGCAGTCCCCTTCTGCTTTTAAAAAATTCAGTAGCTTCTCCATTTACAAAAATTGCAAATGTCGATGAACAAATGCAACTCATAATCCACTTTGTCATATCAATCCCCAACCCGATTTGAATCAGGATCAATCTTGACAGGTCCCAATTGATGTAGCCGTAAGCCTTTTGTAAATCCAATTTTAGAAGTAAGGATTTTAAACACTTTTTTTTTTATGCTGTGGAGACATTCATGAAAAGTGCCATTCACATCCTGAATGTGGCGACCTTTCAGGAACCCCAGCTGCTCCATGGAAAGTGACTTCGATAAAAAAAGGTTTCAACCTGTTTGCTATAATCTTAGTGATTATTTTGTATACAAGATTACATAGGGAAATTGGCCTAAAATCACCAAAAGTCTGAGGGTTAGTATTAATGCCAAGAAAGTGGAATTTAATCCTCCTATAATCAATCCTTTTGTTCTTGTTTCTTCCACCATCTCCAATAGATCACCACCAACAAGGTCAAAGAAATGAGAGAAAAACTTGGCCGTCCACCCATCGGGCCCCGGGCTCTTATCTCGCTTGAAAAAAGAAAATATTGTTTTTAATTCAGTAGACTCTACTGATCTGAATAAAGTTTTTGCATCTTCCTCTGTAATGAATTTCTTAAACAGATTAACTACTCTTACCAAATCTGTTATAAAGAATATAATGCCAAACTAATAAAAAATTTACTTAATTGAAATGAGTATACTTAATTGAAAATGAGTATGTTATAACAATCACAAAAGTGCTTCATACTTTGTAATAGCAAAATTACAAGCATCCTGACAATACATGCTTACCAAGAAAATTTCTTCCCATTAAAACTCAAGATCTCAAAAACATTATGTAAATACTTACATATTTTATAATGACAAAAATGAAAAGCATTAAGATAGTTTATACTTTTTAACCAAGAAAATTATAAAATAATTTTATATTTTTACTATAAATTGTTAAAATAAAAATAAAAAAACAGTTAATTGGTTAATTGATTCTTAATAAGATATTATCATTATACAAATCATAACTCAAAGCTAGCTCAAGTTTTTTTTTTCAACCATCTCACATGAAACATGATAATTCAAGGTCCTTGACTTTACTTTATTATTAATAAGATGTTATCATTATACAAATCATAACTGAAAGCTAGCCCAAGTTTTTTTTCCAACCATCTCACAATTCAAGGTCCTTAATTTTCGTTGAAGAACTCCCACCAAAAACTTATGCTGGTTATGGCTAAATTAAACGTTTACAATTTCATTAATAATATATTCCAATGAAAATAAAAAAATTCCCGAACTATTGTTCTCGGTATTATGTGCAGAATAAATTAGTTGTCAATACAACAAAGTCATCAACACATCGTTCTCATGTTCCGAATACAAATGAATGTTCTCATTATTGTAATTCATATTTGAACAGCATTGACATTTGAATCATTAGTGAATGAGTTTGTGTGATGCAAAAATGGAATGATATTATCATATAAAACTTCACCGTAAAGCAAACAATGGTATTGCTCAACAAATTTGCATAATGAATAAGATAATCAAATTACAAATGCATAGACAAATGATACAGTCAAAGTTATTTATTAATATTTTCACCTCCAGTCCAATCTTTTATTTAATAGTTAGGTGGTATACATCTTTTCATTCCATTTTCTGTCTGACCCAGTAATCTAGGGTTGATCATTGGATGGGGCATTCCCAGCTACCATCGTGCATCACAGAAAGAATGCAACAGCAATTCCGCCACCCTAATTGATTGGTGCTTCAGCAGCTTATCGCTTGGCTATGTAACTTCGGCTTAGAGCTTGACGTTTGCGCCCTGTCCAGGGACTATGAGGTGGGGTGGCTACGTCGCTGCGACAGCTCGATGGGCTCCAGAGATAGTGGGCGGAACGTCTCGTGGGAGCGCTGAAGCATCATCCATAAAGTAAGAGCTTTTATCAAACCTGTCAATTATAAATACGAAAAGAATAGTAAACAGCCCTTTACAAACAACCACCGTAATGATATATATAAAAGAATAACAGAATTGCACCAATGAAAACTCTATCCGACTGTTATAGAGTACTGGAAAAACATATTTTCACAATCCAGCTAGATATCAATTTAATTATGAGCAGAAAACTCAGAAAAATGTCTAGCACAATGGGTTGCGATCTCCCCCAAGAAAATCAAAAATCAATTTTATTATGAGTAGAAAACTTTAAAATTGTGCTCAAAATGATGCCAGCAAGGGCTACGAGTTTTCCTTCGTCTAAATACAAACTGAGAAGTAATGCCTTTTATGGGCTGCGGTTTTCGTTCATAGGAATCTATGCTAACTTGAACTGTTCAGTCTCTCGAGTCTTCCACGAGAAGTGAACGAACACTTCAATTGGTAGATATGGTTTATTTATTGGAAAACGAAATCATCAATAAAACTTTTTAATCTAGGTTTCGTCTAGGTATTCAATCGAGTTGTAATAAATTGTCATAGATTAGATTTATTGTAATTTTAGATCTAGCGACCATAAGAGGGAGAGGGATCAAATATTTTGCTTTGTACAATTTTTTCTTCAAATTTTTCATTCTAAATCACCAAATCCTTTAAATCTTCAAATTTTTCATTCTAAATCACCAAATCCTTTAAATCCTAAGGTTTGAGAGACCAAATCCTTTAAAATGTAAACATTTTCTTTAGTTTTCTACTTAAAAAAAGCTTTCAATTGAAAAGATTAAATTCTTCTAAATATGTGTGCACTTAATATGGATTTATGCTAGTACATAACAATGGCACTCAAGATGGATTTATGCTAGTACATAATAATGGCTTAGTCTTTGACGCACCAAATTACCTTAGTACTATATCATATTCATTGTGACACACCCAAAAATTATGGGTAAAAGATAGAAAGCTATCCTAAAATTAGTAGCATAATTTAATTGGATCTATTTCATAATTGTATTGATGTTTCTTAAATTTAAGATATAAATTTATTATTTTAATTGTGAATTAATATGATAAGTTTTCTAGTGAGTTGGGATTGTGGGGTTGTTATATTCTTTGCAGGGGAAGTAGAAGGTCGAAGTGATCCACCAATAAAGTCGAAGTAGAAGTGATCCACAACAAGTGGAGAGGTTAATCGACAAGACGTCGTCAAGAGATTCTATGGAAAGCGACTGAATACGAAATGGAGGTCGATGGGTAGTTGACGAGTAATCTAACTCGTAGTCGATTGTAACAAAATCCTGAGATTCTCAGGATTTGTAAAAAATTATCTGTGTGGATATGTAAATGTTTTTTTTGCACTATTCTTTAGGGTTTTACCTACTGTAAATCGTGTAAATGAGGCATGGTGTAATTGTATTATGTTGGATGTTAAGATGTTGTAGTTGATGTTCTTTTTAATCTTTAGCAGAGGTTGTTGGTGATGCATATGTAATCTTGATTGGCTACAAGGTTGTTCTTGTGCAAGCAAGAGGATATGACGGTGATTGTGTCTTAGGTGTATACCAAGGTTAGTCATGTAACCCTTTATTCTGAATGAATAAGACCACAAGAGAGTGAGACGCTCAAGGAATGTTGGTTTTCATGTTTGGGTTTCTATGGTAAAATCTCTATGTATTGTGTATTCTGTGATTGCTTTATCATTTACATTCTTGCTTAAATATGTCTTCCTCTCTTCTATTAGGTTTATTGTGGCATTCTATTTTCCTAACATGTGGTATCAGGGTTTGGTTTGACAATGTTGGATATGAGCAAAATCCTAGGTCTAGTAAGATTCATAAGTCAAAGATCTTTAAAGTTGCGTTTGAATGAATGACAAATAGTTTGAGGATAGAGATCGAAAAATTCAATGGCCATAATTTTGAGCTTTGGAAGCTTAAAGTTGAAGATCTCCTTGTGGATCGAGAAAAATGGGAAATAGTGTCTAGGTACCATTCCAACAGGTATGTCAGGGGAATAATGGGATATACTTGAAAGAAGAGAAGGGAGTACTATTTGATTGTGTATTGAAAATTCAGTGTCGTTGAATGTTTCATGTGAATACTCTGCCAAAAAACTGTGGGACCAGTTGGGAAGCTTGTAAAAGTTGAAATACATAGTAAATAAGTTGTTCCTTAGAAATAAATTGTATCTTCTGAGGATGAATGATGGTGGTTCGGTAACTCAACGTTTAAATGAATTCAACACTATAATAATTTAGTTATCATCTGTAGATATCAAAATCAATGAGGAGGAGAAATGCATTATCCTATTATGTTTTTTCTAGACTCTTGGGATAACTTAGTTGTGGATATAGGGAGTAATTCAACCACATTAGTAATAGAAGATGTGGTCACATCTCTACTATAAGAAGAAATCAGAAGGACCAACATGGAAGGACCAACCAAAGAAGCTTTAATGGTGAGAGGTCAACCAATTAACAAAGATAAATGAAAAGTATCAGGTAGAAACTCTAAGTCGAAGGGTATATCTAAATCCTTGGTTCAGTCAATGAGAAGATGTTGTAAATGCAGTAAAGTTGGGCATTATAAAAGGGATTGTAGGTTGAAGGAAATGGAAGTCAGTATACGATCTGATTTTTTTGGGACAAAATATCACATGAATCTCACTGAATGATCAACAAGATATCCCTAGGATTAACCTCGTTATTCTTGACATAAGAGGTCTTAGACTTCTATGGTTTCCCTAGATCTAGATTCATGCACATGGATTCATTATTAACCTAAGAAGTGGTCGATATTGCATACCTTTATTTGTAGGATTTCTTTCATAAATCCTACTTGTTGCAAGCATGAAACTCCAGCTCCAAGCTCCATGACCTGCTTCCTGCATACAAAAGATAATAAATACATGTCTACATCTCTAGTTGGGATTACAATCCTAGATCTAATTTGATTCTAATGAGATATATAATGGAATGAATCAAATCTAAACATTCATGAACTGAACAAAAATGACATGGAGGAAAACCATTGATCTATGAATAAAGTAGAGTTCTTACATCAAGCATACCTTGGTGATAATTCCATTCTCCGTTGACTCCTTTCTCCTTGCTTCTCCCTTTAGCTTCTCGGTCACGCTAGGCCCACTGACTTCTATATGTGATGTATAGGAAAAGCACCTCTACAAATTAACAACATAACAATACTTCTAAATTCTTCCTCTCTTGCCTAAGACTTTCCTTTGTTATATAGCCCTTTGGAGGAGGTTTGGGATAACTTCTATATCTTCTAGAGACTACTAGAGATTGGAATGTTGTGAGTTCCTAGGTACTTGACATGAAGATACAACTCATCCCTTACCTATCTCCTTGTAACTCTCTAAATATAGAAGTTTCAGGGTCATCGCTCATTGAAAACATCTGTCATGCAAGTGTCATCTCTTTTTGTCCCTTATTTGTCCAGCGATGATCTCCAAAAGTGGCTCAAATATTAGGAAAAATCTGCATTTTGGAATATATTCTCTTATGGATTCCATTTTGGGCTATACTGTGGAAATTAAGGCTATAACATATCCCCCCTAATGTGTTAGGTTGGGATAGGAAGGGATGGATAAAATACATTACAATAAAATAACATCTATGTGAGGCCACGTGAGGAGAGAGCATGGGAGGTTCAAAAGAAAAAGAAGTTCTGTGATCAAACACAAAAATAGACCATCCCCTAAATAGACATACTCAGACTCTGAAGAGCATGGTCGTTAAAAAATACACTACAGATCCATGAAATAATGCTAAACCATGGCCATGAAATAATACACAGTGGATCCATGTCATCAATAGGACCATAGCCACGATACAATACAATGTGTATCTACATCATGAACTAAATCACAACCAACAACAAATACAATGTGGATACATGACACATCATATAGATGTCAGGAACACAATGAGCACTAAGGAGTGCCCCCAAAGTCTTTAATGTACTCATATACGAGTGATAAACTCCATCACAACTTGGGGGGGAATGTTGTAAAGGAATGATATGGCCCTAACCCAAGGTCTTCATCCCAAATCCTGTTGGTACAAATATACAACATGCAAATAGATGATCTGATGTCTAGCATGGTAGAAACTATATGATTACTAGTCAATGACATATACCATTAACAGACATGAGGAAACCCACTGATGATGAATATGTACCCTAAGGTACCTAGTACAACCTAGTGAGTGGGAGTAGATGAGGTGGTGTCGAACACTCATATAATTAATAGATCATGCTTCAATGATCTAAACCCACTGTCGATCACGAGGAGGTCTGCCACTAAGGACTACAAGCTCCAAGGTACTAGCTGGTTTTTAGATCCCTCTCCTAGATAATGTGCTTAAATCGATAGGAAGAGATATGTCAAAGGAGGGCTTTGATATATCCCCAATCAATCAACACAAAACATACATCCAAAAGTGATGTGAAGAGATAGGATCACTAAGTACAACTAAAACAATGATGAACGACTCAGAAAGTCAACAAAACAACAGATGGTCGATTAAAGCTTAAACCTCCCTTAAATATATGGTACGACACAATAATGAGTTGGAAACAAGGCACAAGAGTTGGACGAATATAGTGCGACAAAGAGGCATTGAAGCACTTTCTATGATGAATGAAAAAGTAACCAAATGGAGGAGTATCTTTTACTCATATTACTAGGAAGGCTCCTAGGCAAGGTAAAACCCAACAATATGATGAGGACTAAAATAGGTTCCACGATAAAGGCAGATTGACTAATGCTTCCATTTTGAGAATAGACCAATGGTGAAAAATCCCCCACTATTTTTTTTTTTCAAGTATTTTTTTCCTCCTTCATGGTTTAATGAGTGGGAAAGAGGAATAAAAGTATGTTTAGTCTCCTTCATGGTTTAATGAGCATGAAATAATATGCGTCCAATCTTTTATTTAATAGTTAGGTGGTATACATTTTTTCATTCCATTTTCTGTCTGACCCAGTAATATAGGGTTGATCATTGGATGGCCATTCCCAGCTACACTCATGCGTCACAGAAAGAATGCAACAGCAATTCCGCCACCCTAGTTGATTTGTGCTTCAGTAGCTTATCGCTTGGCTCTGTAACTTCGGTTTAGATTTTGGCATTTGTGCCCTGTCCGGCGACTGTGAGGTGGGGTGGCTACGTCGCTGCGATGGATCGATGGGCTCCAGAGATAGTAGGCAGAATCTCGCAGGAGCGCTGAAGTATCATCCATAAAGTAAGAGCTTTTATCAAATCTGTCAATTGTAAATACGAAAAGAATAGTAAACAACCCTTTACAAACAACCCTCGCTTTACAAACAACCATCGTAATGATATATAAAAAAAAATAATGTTATAGAGTACTTGAAAAACATATGTTCACGATCCAGCTAGATCTACCTGTATATTGACACCTACAGGAATATAAAAAAAAACAAAAACAAAACAAAACGATTTGCCGACGCATCAACAATTAAGATGCACAAACCAGAATTCCCACCCGTGCTCGTTAAGGGAATAAAAAACTCACAAAATTTTCTCTCAATGGCTGTCATTGCCACTCATAAAATCAATTTAATTATGAGCAGAAAACTCAGAAAAATGTCTCTCACAATAGGTGGCCATCTCCACTAAGAAAGTTAATTTTATTATGCGTAGAAAACTTTAGAATTGTGCTCACAATGGGCTGCCAATTCTAAAAAAATAAAAATATTCCATTTAATTGTGATTAACAAACTTTAAAAAATATACCTAGAATGTGGTCCACCAACTCGACAAATTGTGTCCACATTGGCCCGGTGATGTTTCTTTTATTCCATTTAATTGTGATTAACAAACTTTAAAAAATATACCTAGAATGTGGTCCACCAACTCGACAAATTGTGTCCACATTGGCCCGGTGATGTTTCTTTTAAAAAAAAATATTTTCGTCCCATAAAGAGAAACCCCATCAATGATGGCCAAAACCCGAACTTAACATTATTATTTTCGTCCCATAAAGAGAAGCCCCATCAATTATGGGCAAAACCCGAACTTAACATTATGGAAGATTCTATTAGTCCCACTGACATGGAGTAAAGTCAACGGGAATCTGCAATGCACTGAATCCCCAATCAATATAAAGATTGGAGCAAAACCCTAACTTGACTGGATTGGATATTCTGTTCATCCAATGGCTACTACTTTTCCTTCATCTAAATTATTTTATCATTGAAATAGAAATTGAGAATTTATGCCCTATATGGGTTGTGGTTTGCCTCCGCATGAATCTATCTCTAATGGATACTTAACCATTCAGTCTATTCAGTCTTTGAGGAGAAATCAACAAACATTTAAATTGGTGGACATGGATTATTTGTTGGAAGATTGGTTGTTGTCATTGATGTCAACCTTAGTCATGG
>CBVK0101373645.1:1861-12485 GCA_900067695.1 Picea abies | reverse complement strand
ACAGATATATATCCTTGTTGGTTATCTCAAGTGGTTGAGTGATTCTAACTTTATGAGGGAGGTATTGGCTTGATCCCCTTACTCGTTTCTTCTATTGCATGCTTCACTCGATGTTCCTACCAGGTTAGGTATCATAATTAAAATTTAGTCTTTATATTAGGTAATATCCATGAAATGTGCGGAAGTTAATCAGTTTTCCTCAGAAAACACACACACACACATGGCCCAAAGAAATAGGTATTTTCTTTATTAACCAATTTATATTTAGTCAAAAGGAAGTGACCTTACCTAATCTAAAAATAGGACAAAATTGAATCCATATGTTATGTTCCTAAGTCATCGTAAGGAGTTCACATAAGCTATAGAGCCATAGGAGGAGTGAAGTTTTTCTTCCTAATACCTAGCAATTGTATGTCCCTACAAATTGACAAAATAAGAAAATGAATCTACATGTCAATACAAAGTATAAAATATCATAAAATTAGTGTCTATCTCATGAGCTATCTAGAAGTACCTTTCAAGGACAAAGAAACCTAAGCATTGGGAGCATATTCATTGATATTTAAGCACAACAGTGCTTTGGGTTCCAACATCATTTTTAGAAGGAGGTTGACCAAGGAGGCTAAGTGGATGATGAGGTTATATATTGTTCACATGGAGGCTTCCAACTCTTCATCCATTTCTTTCATCCCACTCATGGATACTTGTGATCATTTTTTAATTTGATAATGTTAGGATACTATCCTAACCTTCCTACTTTTGGGTACTTAGGAGTTAGTCAATTAATGTATGCAGTCATATTATTTGAATAAGGTGCATTACATAGTTATTCAATAGTTAATTAATGTAAAAGGGTCCTCTTTAACAAATAAGTCTAACTAGGTAGTGGGTACTCATTAATGAGGGGACCATTAGTAGTTAGAGTGATGCCAATTTAAAAAGCTAGGAGGATATGATTGTCTTTGGGTGGCGTATTTTTGTACTTAGAGCTCTACTTAGTGAAATTTCGTCCAACCTTAAGAGACAATTGAACATCATTGTCATTCTTTTCATAAATATTAATATCAGGGTATATTTTGCAAATTTCATATTATTTGTCTCTTGTATCTAGTGTCTTGCATTTATAACCTTTGCAAACCTAGTTTTTGCTTCAAGTATAAGGGTCAAGGAACACTACAAGTGGTATCATAGCTCTTCCCTCAACCAACATGCATTTCAATTTTACTGACAAAAACAAATTCAAGCTATAGATGTGTTCTAGCGTCTTTAAATAAAACAAAGATATGCCATTTAGTGGCTAAATCTATGATAAGGGAAGAATACATATAATAAAAGCCATGTCACTTGGTTGGACACCCTTGTAACCTTCTTTGGTACCCCTTTGAGTATTATTGCATAAGGTAGAACCTATTTACTATAATACCATCCATGTACTCGCCTGTATATCAGAGGCCCTCTTGTTTCACTTGAAACCATCCTTACATACATTGGTATCCATCATGTTGCTATAGTACAACTAGAATAATCATCAGGGAAATTGATATCATGTTATAGGGAACCGAGCACTGAAATTGAGGGTATGATCTATCCTCCTTCTTTGGTTCCATGAAATATTCAACTGAATACTATTGTTAAAAACCTTTAGATATATCATAGAAATATAGAACTTGACATTCCTTTGTCCTTAGGACCCTAAAAACCCTAGCCTTTGTAGTCTATGAGTGAAATTCCTACATCTTTGAGTGTAGAAGAAATTTTGGAATTATTTGCATGTAGTAATCCACAACTAGGAGTAATAATCCCACCAACATGCCATTATGTGAGACCTATCTCAAAATAGTCATTGTGTCATGCTAATTGTGTAGGGATACCACTTAAGCATACATTTTTGTGTGGACCAACAATATTGGTGATCTACCTCTCGAAAGAGTCTCATCAAGCCCCTAGGTGTATTAAGATAAGTCAAGGATAACTCTTTGGAGGTATCTTAAGTGGTTCCACTGCCCATACTCACAACATGGAAAACAATGAATATCTGCAAAAAATGTATCTAAATTTTGCATAATTGGTCTTAAAGAATAGGTATTAATATTAAAGAAAAGGCATTAATCTTCAAGAATAGCTAGGCTCACTATTCACATCCATAAAAGACAAGGGGCCATAAAACCACATGGATCCACCCATAGGGGAACCTTCATAAATTGAATATCTTGACCCTAACACACTTTTTCTAAATATCCATAGTCATCACCCACCCTCTCAATATTTCAATTCATAGCATTGCTTCCCAAAAGTAGACATGAAAAAGTTTGTTGGTTCTGATCCAAGTGGTTGGGTTACCCAAATGAAAATCTAACTCTTTCTCCATGGAATTACTAATGACCTAATGAAACTCAAAGTGTGTGTCTTATATTTGGATTCAAAACGTGGCAATAGTGGCAATGGTATAAGAAATCATATGGATGTTGCAATGCATGGAACTAGTTTTGAAGGTCCTTTATGCTCGTTTTGAACATGACACTTACCATTTAGGAAAAATAACAAAATTATGTCAAACAAACATAGTTATAGAGTTTTTGACGCAGGTAAAATTCCCTTTAGCAGATAGGGGTACTCCCTAGTCTGAGGTCCCAATTAGACTTCACACCATTTGGGTTAGAACACTCATCTAGATTCTAGCTCGATTGCCATTATTGGATTGAGGGTGAATGAGTAGTTTGATGAAAGGGAATTCAAATGAAAACAAATTTAACTATTGAAAGGAAACCTATTCTATCCTATCCTATCTAGGAGTGCTAACATTAAAAAAAGAATAGATTTGAATGTTAGTAATCCCTGCATAAATCCTTCATTCGGATAGTTGTAACAAAGGAACAAAGAATAATAATATGTATGTGAAAAACATAATTATATAAGTCTTAACTATAAATCCAACATAAAAATAATATCATCATCTATGAACAATTCATTAAAAGAGAACAATGATGACTGTAAATACTATCTAACTGAAATAGAAAAGTCTAGTTGAGTGGAAGTCACCTCTTACAACACTTTGGAATAGCCAAATTTTTACTTGAAAAAGTTCACAGTAACTGTCCATTGTGACTTCTTGAATTCTACAAGAAGTAGTTACCTATCTCTTCATTCTCCCTCTTTTTTATTTTATTTTTACATTAGTTACAATAAAGACAAATAATAAATGATGATGAAAGGAGGGGGGGGGGGATAATTTTTTATTTCTTCATATGAGCCTTTTGGTCTAGTTTATTTTCAGAATGAAATGAAGGTAGAGATATAAAAATGAACTATACATAGATATTGTAATAAACACGGAGATAAAGTAATGCACAATTTTTATTCATGAGAGAATGTACAAAAGCTGTAAAATTACAGAGTGAATGACTCACTAGAATGGTGGCATCTTATCTCTAAGAAAAGATGTGATGGATATTCTCATTCGCAAGAAGATGATGATGCTTACAATGAGGCTCTAGAGGCAATTTTAACATAAAAAATAAATTCAAAATCCTAGCTCTAGAAGCTGAAACACCAAAAGGTTTGTGGGCCCCGATGGGGTTAGTTGGCATGTCAACTTCCCAAGGGCATAACTTTTGCATATGATATTTGTTTTGGGTGCATGATAGATCGTTCGAAAGGTCTATCTGAAGAATACACATTTTTCCATCACACTCTAGTTAAATCCTACAATGTGATTATGGCGGGACTAAAAAAAATAATTTAGGGCCTCAAAATGGCCCCAAAAGTTTAGGGCCTGAAAAGATGTAGAAAAAATTTCAAGGAGGAAACCCTTTTTTTGAGACAATGGAATAGGTGGTTGGCCACCGATTTATGGCTATTTCAATCCCCCCCCTTTAGAAATAAATTTTCTTCATTGCGTGAAGCTCCTGGGGAATATTTTCTTGAATTTGATTCTTGGTGAACTACTTGCCTTGCCGAAGAAGTTATCCTACTTAGCTTATTGAAGGTTGTTATAAAGCTGTTGTTGGAGGGGTTGGATATGTTCAAAAAATATGGCTACATGATCTTTCGAAGTGTTGGAGGACTCTATTGGTGAAGATGAAACATGAAGAACCTGAAGGGATTTATCATAACTTGGTTTGACTAGGAAGTGTGAACGCACCCCCATGGGTGTAGTAGGAATATTTTGAATATTGTTGATCTTCTTCTATTGGATAAAAGGTTCTTGGGCTGAGGATGTAGTGGTTGCAGTGTCCTCTTCTGACCAGGATGTGAAGAGGCTAAACTTTGCAGTGTGAGAGATTACTTTGGGACACTTTTTTGTCGGTACAATAGTCAGAAATACCTCTGGTATCCTATAGGGATGACCCCCCAGAGTAACAATGATGTTATGGGGTAGAGACTCATAAAAAAAATGATGCCTCCACATATATGTCTATCCTAGCAGAATAACACACACTTCTAGTGGGGAAAATCACATAGTACCTCATCCTTGAAGGGCTTGGTGTCGTATGACAGGAGACATTGCTAGATGACATGAAGATCTTGTCCCTAGTGGATCCATATGATGTTGTATGGTTGTGGGTGTGGTTTTGTCGGCAAATCCAACTACTTGATGACCTCTACTGAGATGAGGTTCTTTTGTATTCTGCTATCAACAATAAAACTAAACAGGGTCCCATTCACCCACATATGTGAATGGAAAAGCTGCCCCCCCTCCTCAAGATCCTCTAGTTCTTATGGTTGGATTGTTTTCGTCGTGACAATAGCAGTGGGTTCTACATCAATTATCTATGTCCATTTATTATTGTTTGAATCAGAGTCTGATTTGGGGCTTTGCTCTATTTCTTTGAGCTAGGCTTTGAATGACAATTTCGAGTGACATTCATTGTTGTTGTTCAAGGGGATTTTGTGGAAGTCACACCACTTCCCAATGTCCTTCTTAATCTTCCTGTTACCATTCTTTTTCTATTGCTTGGACTGGTTGTCTTGAGGTTGATTTTTCTGTGAGTTCGGGTTTCCTTTACCATACTTTGGTTGTCATGGATTTGCATGACCAGATTCCCGCTTGTTCTACTGCTTAAATTTCTGCTCGATTTTGACAACATATCTATAAGAGGCTCCTAGTGAGGAGATGTATAGAAACTCCATTTCAGTTTGGATGTACCTTTGTAGATCCATATGGTGTTTCAAAAACAAATGTCACTCATATTCTTTCATACCCATCTTAGTGCACAAGGTGTGGAATGTATTTGTGAACTTCGAAAATATTTGGTCTTGCTTTTGATGCAGCATGGTCCATATCATGATTTGATCATCATAGTTTCCCACAGTGTAATACTGTTCCTTGACCACATCCATAAAAAAATCCCAAGAGGGCTCGACCCCAAATATTCCAAACTCCTCTGTGGAATTTTTCTCCTAGTAAGTTTCCCACCAATGTTTGACATGGGGGAGAGCCTTAAGGAGCACAAAGGTGATCTTTTCTCTCTCAGAAAAATTTTGAATAGAGAAATAACCTTCTAGCAAATTTAACCATTTTTCCAAAGCATTCGCATCAATGTGACCTTCAAATACGGGAATATAAAAAATAAGGTGTACCTTGAATGGGGTAGTGTCTCCAAAGGGGGAGAGCCTTAAGGAGCACAAAGGTGATCTTTTCTCTCTCAGAAAAATTTTGAATAGAGAAATAACCTTCTAGCAAATTTAACCATTTTTCCAAAGCATTCGCATCAATGTGACCTTCAAATACGGGAATATAAAAAATAAGGTGTACCTTGAATGGGGTAGTGTCTCCAAAGTGACTGCTTAACGAAGACACACCTATTATTGTCGAAAATCGTTGAAGTATTTCAGCACAATTCGACAACATCTTGTTCCTATGTTGTTTGATGGCTTCTGCGAGAAAAAAGTTAATGAGATCTTCTACTCCCTCATTCCTATTCTCTTCCTCCATGGGAGTCCACTTGGGTTGGAGAAAATCAAGAAGTTATATTATACCACACCAAGTTATTTACAGTGGTGTAAGAACCACGTCAATCAAAGTTCATGAAATTTATTCCTCCTACAAATGGACCTACCATACTGATCAACATGGTGTGAGTGGATGTCATGTCATCCCCCATTTCTTAAATGTGTGGGGCTAGCCACGTAGTGTATTTTCTATAACACCCTAGAAGGTACAAATTACCTTACTATCGACCAAGTGGCTACATTCTACACACCAATTCCTTTGCAACGTACCAAGAATTGTCTCAATTGTAGTTTGTATATGAAATTTATGCCTCCCACAAGTTGATGTACCGTATTGATGACCATGGTGTGAGTGGATGCCATGTTATCTCCCATAACTTAAATGTGTGGGGATAGCCTCGTAGTGTATTTTCTAAAAAATTCTATAAGGTCCAAACATGATCATTAATTGAGGTTTGAGGAAGTCAATACTCTAACCCTATATATCTATTGGTCTACGTTAATTACTGAGCCACTAAGAGGAGAAGGGGTTCCATTATTTTGCATTGTATCTTATTCCATAGTTGAGAAAAACATTTGAGATTGGTATTCTATGAGCATAAAAGAGGAGGAGATATTCTATAGCAACCAAACAAGAAACAATGTCAAAGGAAACTCCATAAAGGGCCATTATTTTGCATTGTATCTTATTCCATAGTTGAGAAAAACATTTGAGATTGGTATTCTATGAGCATAAAAGAGGAGGAGATATTCTATAGCAACCAAACAAGAAACAATGTCAAAGGAAACTCCATAAAGGGTGCCTCTTTCATTGTACTTTCATTTGAATAAAAGATAGTAGAATTGGCCTCACCTTCTAGCTAGGTTTTCTCCTGGTTTGGGTTTCCTAGGTCATATCTTGTGTTTATTTATGGATGGTTTCTGAGTATTTATTTATGTTTTATATTTTGCACATTTAAGCTATTGCATAAATTTTAAGAAGAAGTCCAGTAATTAAATAATTTGGGATCTAAAGGAAATTAACCATCATAGTAAAGATTTCAATATTTTATTAGATATGTTGTGATGAACTTTCTAGTGGGATATCCACGAAAATTTACAAATCATTGTGAAAGTGGGATAGCAGCCAGAAACAATAGAGTGGGGAATTCCATGGAGTTTGAAGATATTGTCCATGAAAAATCAATGCTTCGTGGATGCAATGAATGGGTGTTGGAGGGAACAAAAATGAGCATATTTGGAAAGGTGATCAATTGCAACCATGATGACTAACTTATTACCACATTTGGGTAAACCAACAACGAATTCCATATAAATATTAGTCCATATAGAAGGTGTCATAGGGAGAGGTTGGAGGCTTCCTGGCATTTTGAATGTTTCCTCCTTATTGCATTGGCCATTATCATATTTGTCCACAAATGTGCGTATTTCCTATTTCTTTCCTTCCCCCAAAAAAGAACATTTCATCCATTCATATGTTTTGTGAAAACTTCAATTGAAGTTAAAAGAGAACATTGGATTTAAAGTGAGACTATTTTTTCAAATACAGGTGACCTTTATAGTGAAACTCCACATTGTGCCAAGAATATCCTAGAGATGCATGAGGATCTTGGTGTAAGTGTTAGATCATGTGCGAAGGTTTGGGACCTTGGAACCATTCCCAGAAAAATTCCTTTAACTAGTCTGCTACAATGAAGGAGAGTGAAAATAGGGACCCCTCTTCTTCATATTTTTGTGAAAGAGCATCAACTACCACATTTTCTTATCCATTCTTATAAATGATCTCATAATCATATATGAACATTTTGTTCAACCACTTATGTTATTTAGGGGATGAAACTGTTTGTTTCTAAAAATATTTAAGGTTATGATGATCTTTTTTAATTTGGAATCATTTCCCAAGAAAGTAAGGAGCCCAGAGATCCACTGCATTTAGAATAACCAAAATTTACTTTTCATAGCTGGAATTTTCTAAGTGTCTCTCGGAAATGTGTTTTCTATTTAAGGCCAAAGGTCTGCCATCTTGCATGAGAAATTATGCAATTCCTTTACCATAAGCATCACATTCGAAGAAAAAAGTATTTGTGAAGTTGGACAATGCTAAAATACGATTCGTATACATAGCCTATTTCAAATCTTTAAAGGATTGAATAGTGACTGGAGTCCAACTTAAATAATTGTTTTTAAGGAGAGCAGTGAGTGGGGCTTAAAATTTTCCATAATTCTGAAGAAAATTATGATAATATCTAGTTAAACCAAATAAAATTCTCAAACTTTTAAGAGTTTTAGGATGGGGCCAATTCTTCATGGCTTCTTTTCATAGGATACACACAAACACCATCCTTACCAACAATATGGCCCATGTATTTTACTTCAGAAGCACCGAAATCACATTTAAATTGTTTGAGAAAGAGATTGTTCTAAGACAATAATTGTAAGGCTTGATCCACATGGGCTATATGATATTTCCAAGTTTTACTATAAATGATTGGATATCATCAAAGAAGACCAGTAAAAACTAACGGAGGAAAGGGGGGAGGAAAATATTCATGAGACTTTAGAAAGTGGAGGGTGCATTAGACATGCTGAATAACATGACCAAGAAATCATAATGGCCTTCATGAGTACAATTTTTTTTTGGGGGAATATTGACCTCCTTCATAAATATCTGGGGCTAGACTTAATGCAGATCAAGTTTGGTAAATAATTGAGCATCACTCAATTCATCTAAAAGGTCATCAATGATGAGAATGGGAAATTTATCTTTGATGGCAATTTTGTTTAGGGCTCAAAAATTAGGGCACATGCACCATATACATTATTCCTTTAGTACCATGACAATAGGAGAAGCGTAAGGGCCAATACGAGGATCGATAACACTTTCAAAGAACAATTCTTGAAGAGTTTTCCTAATTTCATTTTTTGGCGAAAATGGGTGATGATAAGGACAAACATTGGGAGAAAGACTATAAGGAACAAGTGGAATAGAATTATCCTGGGGCCCATGGGAAGGTGGGAGTCATTTGGGGTTGTAAAAAATAGAGCGGTGTTAGTGTTAGAATGTTGTGCGTGTTTAACCATAGACAATATCACAATATTGTCACCCAACCATAGGCATGTAGCCACCCCCGAGCACCGTAACCTTTGATAGATAGAATGATTCTGGAAGAAACACTAGACCCAAAGGATAACCAAGAGAGAGAGATATAGATCATACCTTTCTCCAAAGGTAGCGCACCAAGAAGAAATTCCCAAACCATAGACTAAGACCAGTACCCAATTACAGTCGTTCCATCTGCATTTTTCCTCTAAACTTGCACAACACTTTCTTAAGAGTGGGTGTGTTATCAAATGATATGAAACAAATTCTATGTATACTAATATGGCCAAGTGAACAAGTGTCTCTTCAAGAAGAGCTAATGTATCCTTTTCTACATATAATACTTCAATATTACTTATTCTGCTGAGCCAAATTGTCTTCCAGGGTTTTCAAACATTTGTTTGGGTTTTATCTTTCTTCTAGAATAGTCTATTATAGTAAAAGGTTATCCATGGAGGTTAATACCTCCTGTATTTACCAAAACATCAACACTCCCTCTTAGATAGTGAGGTATTTAACCATGATGTTTCCTTCTAGTCCTCATATCCTTGTTGAATATTCCATGATCCTCTCGTCATGGTTACGTAGACCATGCTACTAGTAGAATCATTATTTCACACATGGATACAACCATGTGGACCTGTCAATCTCATCTAGGGGCCACAACCCAGTAGAGAACACTAGAGCTACACCTCGTAGTGTGTTACCATCATCGTCATGGGCTACACCTTCATGATGTGCTCACTAATGTCATAAGTATCATCAGTATCCATTCATATCACATTGAACAAGACCTACATGGTCTTGCATACCGGTATCATCACGAGAGCTATACATCATATCTCATGATCACACATATTATATTACGAGCAACACCATCACAACCATATAGGTTCTCGACTAAGCCACTAGTGTACCATACTATCTCACTAGTGTAGAAACAACTTGACATACCATACCATCCAACTGAAGAATCCTGCAACTCGGCATAAATCCTACAACTTAGCACGCATCCTAAAACTCGGCCTAAAGCCTACAACTCACAAAATAACTAGAACTCGGCAAGAAGCCTACAACTTGGCAGAAAGGCCTACAACTTGGCACGAGGCCTATAACTCGACACAAAGGCCTACAACTTGACACAAAGCCTACAACACAGAACAAAGGCCTACAACTCGACACAAAGGCCTACAAGATCCTTCTTTTTGAATTCCTTGACACAAAGCCTACAACACAGAACAAAGGCCTACAACTCGACACAAAGGCCTACAAGATCCTTCTTTTTGAATTCGTCCATCAACTCCCTTTAACTAAGAGAATCCTCGAACCACTCTTTCATATGCTTCATGTCCCTATGCATCCTAAAAAGTGTCATGAAACCTTGCTTCTTCGTGATCACTGACTCCTACGAAGTTTGACTCCCTATGGTTCCTTTCAAGTCTTTGTTTTATGTGGTAACCTTCCTGGAATACGTAGGAGAACCTGCCTGAAATAGAAACAACAAGAGAAAAAGTGTTTCCATTATAATAGAATTTTATATAATAACATATCAATTTCATGGTAATTCATTAT
>CBVK0101373644.1:0-11585 GCA_900067695.1 Picea abies | reverse complement strand
TGATGGGGCCTGGGGTGTATAACCATTTAGCACCCCGAAGAATGTCGCAACCACCCATGTCAATATCGAACATGTGGTAGTTCAATTTATAATGACCAAATTGCAGGTGCACATTTTCAGTGTTCACAATGACCCCCACATTTCATGCAAACACCATTATAAATCATGTGAAATGTATTGATGACATGGATATAACACAAGGTCTCTTGAAAAATTTGACAATGAATAAAATTATGGGTGCTACAACTATCGACTAGGATAATGACTTTCTTATGCTTGATATATCCAATTAACTTAAGGGTTTGTGGAGTAGGGATACTAGTGAGAACATTCATATAGATAAGTGGTTAAAATTCCTATGGATTGGAGGGCGGGATAGGATCATCGACACGGGGTATCTCTTTGGAAGGGGAAACATCACCATCCCCTTTATAAGTTTCCTAAGAAATGACCATAAAAATATTTTTATCCTTACATGTGTGCCCCATAAAACATTTTTCATCATAGTTATAACAAAGACCCTTATGTTGACATTCAAACATTTATGCTCAGGTTAATTTATGGATCTTAAGAGGAGGGCAAGGAGGGGATTTATTGGTAGGCCAAGAACAAGGAATAAAGCATGGATTTCTGATTTGGGAAGAAAATACATGTTGTGCTTCCTTGGCGTCCTATGTAGCTTCAAGCCCAGTATGGGGGAGAACCATTAGGACATGAGCTTTGATGTCATCCTTAAGGCCATTAATAAATAATTCATGGAAGGTGTTGGAAATGCATTCAATTAAAAAATCTAATTGCTCAAGAACAAGGATGTATTATTCCACTGTACTAGATTTCTTAAACTTGCTCACAACCCAAATGATGTATGTCTGTGTCAAAGCATTCATAAAGGTATGCAACAAACTGGGTCCAAGAAAGATACCCTTTCTGTGAATTATGCCATTTCCACCATTTCCATCATTCGAGATCCAAATAGAGGATACCGATAAAACATTTGATCAAGTCATTAGTGATGCCATGCAATGATAAATAATGTTCCATTTGAGTGACCCAAATTGTGGGGTCCAAGGCATCAAATTTATTCACCTAAAATTTGAGAAGATTTAGTTCACATGTAAGGGGGTTATATTGAAAGGACATGGAATGGGATGATTTAGTGCCCTCTTTGTGTGAAGGTTTTGCAAAGGAGAGAGGACCTTGGGATTGATTAATTATTGTTGTCAAATTGTCCAAAATTCTAGAGAGGGTGTCCAGTTGGGTGAGATGGGAATTTATGTGTCTATTTGGATGAGTCGGTTATTGATGGTATTAATATTTGCACTAGTATGATTGATCTCTTTCTTGTTTGACTCATGGTTTCTTTCCAAGGTAGCGATTCCGTTGTCAAACTCTTGGTTATGGGTGTGGGCCATATAGAAGAGAAGTGGGAAAGAGTATGGTGGGTGGCTCCTTAGGAAATGTCTTATGAAAGAGTGGTACCACTATGATCAATGAAAAGAGAGGAATCTTGTGGGATAGGTCCCAAATAAGGGTGCTTGAGAGGGTGGGTGGATCCACATAAAAACGGGTTGTGATAGAGTGGTATCACTACGAATAGTGTGAAGAGATGAATCCATTGGAATAAGTCTCAAATAAGGATTCTGAAGAGACCACTATTTATTTTACTCCTCCAGAGTTATACTCCTGTCTAAATAGTATTGAAGCAACATAATTCGCAAATTCTTAATAGTTAAAAATGTGTAGGAATTTCACAATCTGAATGTAGGAAGCATGGTTGTGCATAACGGATGTGAAAAGTTTCCACTCTATTTCCATTATGTTACTATTTTGTTCTTGCTTTGTTATTTTTTGGTAGGAAGGGTCAGGGTCATGAGGGTTTCTACAGACACGAGATTTCCCTATGCTATAGCTCTTTGATATACATGTGGGTTCCATTAGTTGTACTCCACCCAATATCTCAGTGCTCTAACTAAGGAGGCTCGACTACACCGTTAGTCGTACTACCTAATTACCCTAGTATTCTCTTCCTAGTAGTACACTTTTCCTGTACACTCTTCCCTTGCTATGTACAATCTTCCTGTACACTTTTACCTTGCTTATTCTTGAAGTAGTTCCACAAGATCCATTGTTCCCCTACATACCCGATAGGGTATAATTGGGGCTTGATGAGGGTTTTGAAGTCCTCCCACCTATTTAATAGTAGATCACCCTCCAACCGAAGTGTTTCTAGATAGTATATATATTTTTCTTAATATATATAGTGAATGTTAAATAAAATTCTAGTTATTGCAACCAATGATTCAATTTTAATGCATAGATTTCACCTTGGTATGGATTAATGTCCACTTTTTCTTTCATATTAAATAAAGAATGTGAAGGATTTATGGTATTAGAGCTATTCTTTTATGGACCTTCATTGTCCACAAGTTTATCTCTGATTTTGATCCTCCAACTTCTCTTAACGATCTAACCTTGCTTGCTAGAGCTGCCATGAGGACGGAAATATTGCAAGACATGTCAGTTTCTCTTCCAACCTTATAAATCTCTCCTCTACTATCCAAAAATATCCCAAGAAAAAATGCTATACCATATCTTGGGGGTTGTTATGAAGAAAACCGTTAGCCCTATTTAGGGTTTTGTAAATTTATTCTTAAACTAATTCCTGTATCCCTACAACTTTCCAAAAATATCCCAAGAAAAAATGCTCTTGTACCAATATGATTTGTAAATTAAGGTGGATATTCCACTTGATAATTTGTCACACATATCTAGTAAAAATACTAAAATATTGACTTTGAAAGTCAATTTCCTTTCTATTTTGATAGGGATAGGTTTCCCCCTTTCTGCTACACAACTCTGATACCATTTGTGATCCAACCGGGCCTGATAAAACTCTCATAACCCACTTTTAAAATCCTTCTAAACCAGATCTGATTGCTCCTTTCCTGTGCTATCGTCCCAATATGTTTGAATTGGTTTGGGTTGCTGATCTCTACAATAATCAACGACTAGGGTTCACTTTGTTCTAGGACTGCAAATCCACTCTTCTATCTTGATTAAGGATAATGCCAAGTTAAAGAATAATAATTCAACATTCATCAGGACAAGTGGCTTCCAGCTACAGAGAGAAGATTAGGGTTTCCGCAGCCTTCTGATTCGCGATCTGGATTTTTTGAAGCCGCCTAGCGCCGCGCGGCTTCCTTCAGCAGCCCCGTTGGGGCTCATGTCTCAACCGGAGGGAGGGCCAACGGGCGCCTCCTATAGCAGAGTCACGGCCAATGGTCCTTCAGCAGCCCCGTTGGGGCTCATGTCTCAACCGGAGGGAGGGCCAACGGGCGCCTCCTATAGCAGAGTCACGGCCAATGGAAACACAACGGTGGAGATCAAGCGGCCAACGTTCGAGCCACCGGAAGATATGCGCTCAAAGCTGATGGAGGACAACACCTTAAAGGATCGTGACATGGACATCGATCCAGCGAAGGAGACAAGACCCTCTTCCACAACGGCTCCTTGGTTACCAGGTAAATGCATCCCACAAGCACCACAAGCTCCAAAATATGTCATTAGCTCTCCACGCATAGAGGAACAAAAGCAGTATATGAGGGATTATGCCTTAGTGGGGAAATTTCTAGGGCTCTGGCCTGCCGAAAGGGATCTCATAAAATGGATCCAGTACTGGTGGAGGCCAAGAGGACATTATGAGTTGCAACTGGGGTCCAAGGGGTTTTTCACAATCATATTTCATAACCTTGAGGACCGCAACCGTATTTTTGATGGGGGGGCTTACTTCTTCAACTCTGCGGGCCTCTTCCTATGATTCTGGACTGAAAATTTCAGCCCGGAGAAAGAGGACTTTGCACATGCACCGGTATGGATCCGACTATACTCTCTTCCACAAGAGTTCTGGCTAGAAGAAGTCCTATTCAGCCCGGAGAAAGAGGACTTTGCACATGCACCGGTATGGATCCGACTATACTCTCTTCCACAAGAGTTCTGGCTAGAAGAAGTCCTAGCTGGCATAGGCAATACCATTGGCGTTTATGTCAAATCCTCGGAAGCCACCAAGCAGAGATGCTACACCTCCTATGCGCGCATATGTGTCTACCTGAATATTGCCAAACCCCTCACAGGCTCCATCGTCCTGGAATATCAAGATGAAGACTGGATCCAGACCATTGATTATGAACACATTTCATTCCGTTGTCGCAGATGTCATGAGCATGGACATTTGTTTAGAGAATGCCCCCTCATCAATGCTCCAAAAGAAAGCAACCCAGACAGTAACAAAGACAAGGATGGCTTCACCCATCCCACAGGGAAACGACGTCTGGGAGGTAGAAGACAACCATCCCAGGTAACTAAGGACCCATCATCTAGTAATGGATTCACAGCTCTGCAAGACCAGCCTGAAAACCCTGTTGACCATCCACTACCAAATGAGACATCGCCGGCTTCTGGATCTCAAAATGTCAAGCAAAGGGAGGACACAGCCCCTTTGAGCAAAGAACCCGAAATCGCTCCCCCAAGCGGCAACCAGGAAGTACACAACCCCAGGGACACAGAGAACGGAGAAGCGGACATGGAACTAGAAGAAACCGATCTAGCAGGGGTGGACCTAGAACATCTAGAGCACGCTTATAGACAACAGAAACTTTTCACCATCCCCAGAGATCAACTACGAAAGGTGCATAAGGTATACCTCAACTCCTCGGCTGGATCCACGGCTAGAACCACTCAAGGGCTAGGAATCCAAAGTAGACCACTCAAGGGCTAGGAATCCAAAGTAGTCAATCGAAAAGCACTGGTAAGACCCAGAAGGATGAGAAAAGAAGAGGAAGGAAATCCACCAACAAGCTTATTCAAGAAATAGGGCACTTCATGGTAAACTCAGGGCAAATCCACTTGATCTCGGATAGCTTTCCGCCCCTCCCCAACCCCCCGTCATCATGAAGATTATCTCTTGGAACATTAGAGGCCTCAACGGGTGTAGCAAGCACAAATTGCTATGCGATCTGATCATAGCAGAAAAACCTGACATCGTTCTTCTGCAGGAAACCAAATGTGCCTCAGAAGATGTGGATAAATTACCCCCCTACTGTTGGAAGCAGGGGGCAGCTGTTGCGGTTGACGCCACAGGTACAGCAGGGGGACTAGCCATCCTCTGGAATACAAACTCAATACTACTCAAGAGCTTCATGGCTACTAGAGGATCCATCACTATGGATTACAGACTCATCGGCTCCGATAAACCAGGACATCTAACCAACGTCTATGGTCCAGCCACTACAGGAGAAAAAGCAGCCTTTCTTCGGAACTTAGACTTCCTCGCTGCCTTACACCAGCACAACAAATGGATTATAGGAGGGGATTTCAACATGATCCGAAGTCTGGAAGAGAAAAGAGGGGGCACAAGAAGATTAGAACAAGAAACTAGCAACTTCAGCAGTTTCATAGACACCCACAGCCTCATAGATCTGGACACCATTAATGGCATTCATACTTGGACAAATAGAAGATCTGGCTCACATCATATCGCTTGCAAGCTCGACCGTTTCCTTATCTCGAACTCCCTCATGATGGACGACACAGGTATGGAAGCATCAATCCTGGACATCCCTGGATCGGACCACTGGCCCATTCAACTCTGGATAGACTTCCCAACTGCAACAGGTAGGAGACCCTTCAGATTCGAGCAATTCTGGCTCGAACACCCGGATTTCCAAGCCAACATTCATAAATGGTGGAGGGAGGCTGAGATAGATCAGGGATCCAAAATGTACAGATTCCAACAGAGATTAAAAAATCTTAAACAGTTACTCAAAATTTGGAATAAGCATACCTTTGGGGATATTTTTGCGTCCCAACAGCATCTATCAGGAAAATTTCTAGGGCTCTGGCCTGCCGAAAGGGATCTCATCAAATGGATCCAGCACTGGTGGAGGCCAAGAGGACATTATGAGCTTCAACTGGGGTCCAAGGGGTTTTTCACAATCATATTTCATAACCTTGAGGACCGCAACCGTATTTTCGATGGGGGGCCTTACTTCTTCAACTCTGCGGGTCTCTTCCTGCGATTCTGGATTGAAAAGTTCAGCCCGGAAAAAGAGGACTTTGCACATGCACCGGTATGGCTCCGACTACACTCTCTTCCACAAGAGTTCTGGCTAGAAGAAGTCCTAGCCGGCATAGGCAAAACCATTGGCATCTATGTCAAATCATCGGAAGCCACCAAGTAGAGGCACTACACCTCCTATGCACGCATATGTGTCTACCTGAACATAGCCAAACCCCTCCCAGGCTCCATTGTCCTGGAATATCAAGATGAAGATTGGATCCAGACCATTGATTATGAACACATCCCATTCCGATGCAGGAAATGCCATGAACATGGACATTTATTCCGAGAATGCCCCCTCAATGCAGCTCAGAAAGAGGGACCCTCGGAAAATGGCAAAGACAAGGACGGCAAAGATAAAGATGGCTTTATGTGACCGGCAGGGAAAAAACGTCCAGGAGGCAAGCGACAACCAGCCCAAGTAAGTAAAGATCCCTCAACAAATAATAAGTACGTTATCTTGCAAGACCAGCCAGAGCACATTCCCACAGCCGGAACCCCGAGCGCACCTCCCACGAACTTGGGACCCCCTGATCCAAATGCAGACAATGGCACCCCCCAACCAAGCAAAAATCCAGAGCATAGTGCCCCAAGGGGAGCCCAACACACACAAGAGCCTCAGGAGACGGAGGATGGAGATGCCGAAATGGAGATGGAAGAAAATGACCTAGCTGGAGTGGATCTGGAGCACCTTGAGCACGCGTACAGACACCAAAAGCTCTACACCATTCCCAGAGACCAGTTAAGAAAGGTACATAAGGTTTTTCTTAATTCTTCAGCAGGAGCCTCAGCCCGAGCCAGCAAAGCCCTAGGAATCCAGGGCACACAGCAAAAAAATCCTGGTAAGGCTCAGAAAGATGAGAAAAAAAGGGCACACAGCAAAAAAATCCTGGTAAGGCTCAGAAAGATGAGAAAAAAAGGGGGCGAAAATCTACCAACAAACTCATACATGAAATAGGCAACTATATGGTAAATTCGGGACAGATCCACTTAATCTTGGATAGCTTCCCTCCACTCCCTACCCCCCCGTCAATATGAAGATCATCTCCTGGAATATTAGAGGCCTCAATAGACGTAGCAAGCAAAAAATGCTACGAGATATGATTATAGCGGAAAAACCAGACATTGTCATGCTGCAGGAAACCAAATGCTCGTCAGAAGACATAGAATGGCTCCTACCCTTTTGTTGGAGGCAAGGGCGCGCCGCCTCTATAGATGCCTCCAGTTCCGCTGGGGGCTTAAATGTCCTTTGGAATACTAGTGAGGTGATTATGGAAAACTTCTTTGCCACCAAATGGTCCCTCACAGCGACTTACAGATGCATAGGCTCTAACAAGCCTGGATGCTTGACCAATGTATATGGTCCACCCACTCCGAGAGACAATCCAGACTTCCTCCACAGTTTGCACCACACCCACACCTTAAAACAACACAACAACTGGGTGATCGGGGGAGACTTTAACCTCGTTCGCAGTCTGGAGGAGAAGAAAGGAGGCTCAAGACGATTGGAGAAAGACTCTGAGGTCTTCAACAACCTCATTGATGATCTCCACCTTGTTGATATGGAAGCTAGCAATGGCACACACACCTGGACAAAGAGACGTACAGGAACCCATCAAATCACCTGCAAGCTGAACCGCTTCCTCATCTCTGATTCCCTTATGCTGGAGGGAACGGTCATGGAAGCTACCATTCTCAATCTCCCTGGCTCAGATCACTGGCCCATATAGCTATGGGTGGACGTCCCGACAACACCTGGCAGGAAACCATTCATATTCGAGAAGTTCTGGATAGATCATCCAGACTTCCAAGCCAATATACAGAACTGGTGGAGGGAGGCTGAAGTCCAGAGAGGATCCAAAATGTTCTGATTTTAGCAGAAATTAAAAAACCTCAAGCATACTCTTAAGCTCTGGAACAAGCATACCTTTGGTAACATCTTCGACTCCCAAAAGCAGTTGAGGGAACACTTAGGCAAGCTTCAACTTCAAATCCGGCAGCAAGGGTTAACCGATGAGCTAAGAGGCAGGGAGATGGAAATAACTCAACAGCTTGAGGACATGAAGAGGCAAGAGGAAAGACTTTGGAAGCAGAAATTGTGTGTCCAGTGGCTCAAGGAGGGAGAACGAAATACACGATTATTTCACAGAACGGTTATCCAGAGAAGACACTCCAATAAGATTACGCACCTTATCTTAGAGGAGGGAGAAACCATTACTTCCCATGCGGACATGGAAGATACCCTAATAGACTACTTTTAGAATCTCCTCAGCGAACCCCTCCAGGACAGACGTGAGGCCATACACAAAATCACAAGGAACGTGCCCTCCTTAGTCACTCAGGAATAGAACTCAGCGCTTCTCCGACCCATTACGATTGAGGAGGTGGATGAGGCGCTTCAGCACATGCCTAAAAGTAAGGCACCGGGTCCAGACGGATTTACAAGCGATTTCTTTCATCATTGCTGGCCAATGATAAGGACTGAAGTTTGGGAAATTCTCAGACGTGAGGCCATACACAAAATCACAAGGAACGTGCCCTCCTTAGTCACTCAGGAATAGAACTCAGCGCTTCTCCGACCCATTACGATTGAGGAGGTGGATGAGGCGCTTCAGCACACGCCTAAAAGTAAGGCACCGGGTCCAGACGGATTTACAAGCGATTTCTTTCATCATTGCTGGCCAATGATAAGGACTGAAGTTTGGGAAATTCTTGAAGACTCCAGAGCTACTGGTCAGGTCTTCCAGGCCCTCAATGCTACATTCCTCACCTTAGTTCCCAAGGAGGGGAATGCTCATCATCCTCGGTAATTTATACCAATAGCCCTGTGCAATGTCATCTACAAGCTCCTCACAAAAGTCATAGCTTGCAGGCTCAAATCCATTCTGCCAACAATCATTTCACTGGAACAATCAGGTTATGTAGAGGGCAGACAAATACTGGATAGCGTTATTTTGGCTCACGAAGTAATCCATTCCCTGCAAAATACCAAGACTCCAGGTATGCTCCTCAAACTAGACCTCTCTAAAGCCTTTGACAAGATCAGTTGGAACTTCATGCAAGAAATGCTCTTAGCCTTTGGCTTTGATCAAAGCTGGGTAAAATGGATCATGAACCTTACCTCCATGACCTTCTTCTCCTTGCTAATCAATGGCGTCCCCTCCCATCCTTTCTCCCCTTCCAGAGGCATCAGACAAGGAAACCCTCTCTCTCCCTTCCTTTTCATTATCATTGTTGAGGGCCTCAGCCGTTCAATTCACGCTGCAGTGGAAAACAACTTGTTGACCAGCCTCCCCCTGCATGGCATCTCTCCTCCTATCTCACACAGCCAGTTCGTGGACGATACTCTCCTAATGGGCAGCCCCACAACCTGAGAGGCATTTGCTATCCAGGATATTCTCAACTCCTTCTCATAGGCCTCGGGCCTGGATTGCAATAAGGGAAAATCCCAAGTCTTCTTCTTCAATACGCCCTTACCTATTCAATGTCATATCTCTGCAATCTTAGGTTTCAGCCGAAGATCCCTTTCGTCCAAATATCTGGGAATTCCCCTTATTGACAATGCCCTATGAAACTCGTCCTGGGAACATCTTCTGGCCTCCTTCTCTAAAAGGCTTTCCTCTTGGACCTTCAAAGTCTTAAACCTCCCTAGTCGTCTTACCCTACTCCGAGCCGTTCTCCAAGCCCTTCCGATCTACCATTTCTCAGCTTTGGCCGCCCCACATTTTTTCCTCTCAGCCATTAAAAACATTCAAAGAAACTTCTTCTGGCAAGGAATCAACTCAGGAAAGAAAACAGCGTTGGTCAGTTGGGACAAACTGTGCTGCTTGAAGGAACATGGCGGCCTAGGATTAAAGGATCCCTTCTTAATGAACAAGATCCTCAGTGCCAAAATCTGGTGGCGGTGGCTAAAACATCCTAAGGACCTCTAGGCCAGGCTTTGGAGGAAGAAATACACCCCCAATGTTGCTGAGAGGGACCTTATAAGATGGAATGGGGACAACCCGGGCTCCCTAATTTGGACTGCGGCCAAGCAGAATAGACAGCTAATAACTCGACATGCATTCTGAGAGATTAGAAATGGAAGGACATCGTTGTTTTGGCAGGACTCTTGGCAGCAATGGCCAATCCTAGCTAAGGAGGACTGGGCCCGAGACATCTGCACCCAGCCTATGCGAGTGGGACTCACGACTGTCGCTGACTACTGGCAGAACTCCACCTAGGAGGACAACTGGCGACATTGGCACCTAGACAGGGGGCGCCTCAATCTGGGAGAGCACATGGACCTGGAACCTTGGCAAAAGGAGATGGAAAAAAGGAAAATACCCAAAAATGAGGGGGATGACATCCTTCGATGGGGACACCGGCCGCAGGGAACTTTCAGTACACAGGAAGCCTATCGGCTCAAAACAATAATGGAGCCCATCCCAAATACGATCTCCTGGCAAAAACTGTGGAACATTAAGCATTGGCCAAAAGTAACTCTTTTTCTCTGGCTAGTTCTCGATTCTAGTATTCTGACGTGGGATAATCTAACGAAATGTGGCTTTGTGGGACCCTCACTATGCATTCTTTGTGGCGAAGCAGAGGAAACTATGAACCATCTCCTAAACACTTGCCCTTTTACAGCTCAGATATGGGACCAGGCGGCTCAAATCATGCGCACTTCAGATTGAAACAGGGATAGCATCCAGGGAACGATAACAGACTGGAGAAATGAGGCCTTCCAATTGCCCATCTTAAACCGCATCTGGCAACTCATCCTAGGTTTCATTCTATGGCAGACCTGGAAAGAGAGAAACAGACGGATTTTCAAGGGCCATTCCCTCCTCTGGCAGCAATGCTGGCATCTTTGCTGCAACAACATGAGGGAGATGATCAACCTCCAACGATGGACTGAGGGAGACTTAAATATGGTGCCCGCTGAATGACTCATCCTTCAACAATGGGTGCTACATCCCCCCTCAACTGCGCACCTTACCAGCCAACCCATGATCAGAAGTCCATCCTACTGGTCTCCTCCCTCGGAAGGCTACATCAAGCTAAATTTCGATGGGGCCTCAAAAGGCAACCCTGGAGCAGCGGGCTACAGGCTAGTCTTCCGCAATCATCAGGGACACATCTTAATCATAAGTGCAGGCTCCCTGGTCCACTCCACAAACAACAATGCAGAGCTCTCGGGCCTCCTCAACGAACTCTACCTGGCAAGAGATCATGGATTCACCAAGCTCATAGTTGAAGGGGACTCACAACTCATAATTAACATCCTCCAGCGAATGCTTAATGGGGTGCCACCGGACAAACTGGCACCTAGCTGGAGGCTCTCCCTTGGCCTCCAGATGCTTGTAGATCTATTGTAGCCAAATTATGCCATCGTTCCCTCCCACATCAAAAGGAAAGCCAATCAAGTGGCGGATGAACTAGCTAACTTAGGCACCAACTGGAGTGGACCAGAGCTCCTCTGCGACTC
>CBVK0101373637.1:0-12361 GCA_900067695.1 Picea abies | reverse complement strand
TTAGAAGTGGGTTAACCCTAAAATAAGGAAAGTGGGCCAAGTGACCTAGACGATGTTTTTAAGAAAGCTACTTGGAGAGTATAAATAAGAGGCTAGGGTCTCTCATTTTAAAAACACTTGAGAATATTGAATATCTATAGGTGTATGAGGTAACCAAGGATATCTAAGACGAAATTCTAAGGGAAGGTGAAGAAAAGAAGGCCGAAATGCAAGGAAGGATAAATTATTTTGATGGTGCTTTCTAAGGTATGTTATTTACAGGTCATCTCACCATTTTCACTATAAATTTTTTTATATAATGATCCAGACCGTGAAATTTCTATTCCATTGAGAAAACATATCCAAGTATCGGTTTTAAAAAATTCATTTTGTGGGTCGTTGTATTTTTGGATTTACACACCGTGGAAAATAGGGTTTGTGGCTAGTCCTTAAACTAGTCAAAAACTTGTGTTTCGGATAAAAACGTCATAACTTCTTCATAATAGATCCAAATTCAGTGAGACCAAATGTGTTGGTTAGGTTACCATCTATAGTATGTTTTTTAATGGTTTTCTATCAATTAAATGAATATTTCATGCGGGGCACGCTCTACAAGGTCACTCTCTAGAATAAGCCAGAATTCAACAAGGTATGCCATTTTTTCTATAACTCCTTTTCTGAGAGGTTCCAAGTAGTGACACCTTGAGGGATTGTACAAAACACACTGAAGAACATTGTGTATCAGTTTTAGATATTTATACATTACAGGTTCAAAGTTATGATTACTTCAAGTTAGGGTTGTTGACTAATCCAAAACTAGGCATGTGAGACTAAATAAAAGTTTGATGAAAATGATAGCCCCTTGTTGTTAAAGTTAAGGAAGGTTTGCATGACTGTGATCATATACACCATTTCTATTACAGAGCTACAAATCATATTTGGATGATGAAATTGATGAGGGATTTTGGTTGAGGTACATGTTGAGTACATGGTTGAAACAAGTAGTTGATGAGTTGGCACATACATGAGGTGTATAGTTAATGTTGTTGGTACATATTGGTGAGTCATAGTTGATGAGTAGTTGACACATGATTGGTACATACTTGGTACATGGTTGGATGCCCTTTTTTATGGTACATGTTGATTACAGGTTGTTTGGTACAGGTTGGTGCATGGTTGATGCACTTGTTTATGGTACAGGTTGATTACAGGTTGAGGTACAGGTAGATGCATGGTTCAGATTTATTGGTACAGGTTTATAACAGTATATCTCACAGTGATAGTGTGACAATGGGTGCATCATTCTACTTCTACTTCAGGGTGGCAGGATGGGGCAAGGATAGGTTGTTGTAGACACCTTCCGGTTGTAGCTAGAGAACATAGGGGGTTGTAGCATCCTTCTAGTTGTAGCCAGAGAATTGGGGGGTTGGATCTTCCCTCAGGTTGTAGCCTGAGAAACTAGGGGGTTGGAGCCTCCTTCTAGTTGCAGCTAGAAAACAAAGGAATTTGGTGCTTTCAATGAATGTAATTCTTCAAGACATAGAGGAAAAAACATTTTGTGGTTTTCTCCCGATTTGGGTTTCCACGTTAAAAAATGGAGTAATGTGGATGTGTGTGATTGTTTATTTCTTACTGCTCATTATTGGATAATAATTCTACATTGATATAACATTTGAAGAAAAAATATTATAATTATGTTATTACTGATTCACCTCCCCTCTCAGTAATCCAACAATTGGTATCAGAGAAGGTTCCTTCAGAAATCAGTTTAACCACTAAAAGTTAGATCATGGAGAGTACCAACTCATATAAAAATGTATTACCACAGTTTGATGGACATAAGCATTCTTTTTGGAGCATAAGGATGAAGACATATATACAGGCATAGGGATTTCAAGTTTGGCAATCAATTGTAGATGGATACACAACACCAATAGTTCCACCAACAAATGACAAAGTAGTGAAACTCGGTGAGAATAATTCCAAAGCCAAAAATGCACTTTTGAATGGTCTCAGTGATACAATATTCACCAAAGTTGCACATTGTAAATCTTCTAAAGAGATTTGGGACAAGCTTCGAAATATTTATGAAGGAGATTCAAAATTCAAAGCAATAAAGCTTCAAACTTACAGAGGTCAGTTCTAACAACTAAAAATGAAGGAATATGAAGATATCACAACCTACATCTTACGAGTTGATGAAACAGTGAATGCAACCATAGGATTGGGGGAAGAAATCAAAGAATCTGTAATTTTTAAAAAGGTACTAAGATCTCTTCCTATGAGATTCAACCCTAAGATATCATCACTAGAAGAAAGATCAGATCTAAACTCAATAAGCATGGATGAACTGCATGGAATATTCACAGCATATGAGATGAGAACTGAACATGAAAATCCATATGTAAAAGAAGAAGCCTTCAAAGCATCCAAAAGATCAAAGAAAAAGAAAAAGGAACAAGAAGAATATAGCAACAACAACGACATCTTGGAAGATGAAGAAGAAGTGGTCAACTTGGTCAAAAGACTGAACAAGGGAACCAACGGTAGGTATAGAGGTAAGCTTCCTTTAATTTGTTTTAATTGTGATGGTATTGGTCATTTTGATAACAAATTTCCTCATAAGAAAAATAGAAATGATGAAGGTTACTCAAAATCCAGACAAACATATAAAGGTAAAATAACTACAAAGAAAGTTTTCAATAAAAGATTTTGCACCAAAGAAGAGATCTCATCATCATATGAAGATGGAGTCACTGACAGTGAAACAAGGAGAGTTCTATTCATGGTAGTAGAAGACTTTGATAAAGAAAACTCTGAAGAAGAATATTGATGCAGGAGCATCGCCCAAGACAAGCAAGCCAGCATGGAAGACAACAAACAGCTGGACAAGGCCAGCTGGAAATTTTTGAATTTTCATATAAGATGATGCGCCAATGTATAAATGATGCATTTATGAAAAACACCTTTTGTATATTGTATTAGACCTTGAGTCATACTCTCTTGTCTGAAATAGATAGGAGGCATTTAATCTAGTTAATGCAGGTAGGTAGGATTTCTTTCTAGATTAGACAATTTTAGATGGAAGGAGGGAAAACAGATATAGACACCCTCATTGTGATTGTAACATTAGCCAGCATTCAAAAGAGAAGAGTAGACAAAGAATATTGTATGAAGAACACCCATGTACATGCCATTGAATTAATAGAAGGAAGCTTTGATTCAAGCACATGGTTTGTGTTGTTTCTTTGTGTGTATTGATGTTGTGCTCATGAATGTTTGTTTTCTTGTTATGCATTTTCTTTGTATATGCTGTGCATGTGATTTCATGTTTCGAAACTGAAGTCTGAAAGGGAGAAAGAATGAGTTTCAATTGTTTCTCTATCTGAGCCACGAGATTCCTGCAAAGTGTGCAGTTGAATTCATCTGCAAGGAGTGCATTGATGAAGGTTCAGTAGTCTAACCCTTGTTCTCATTCATCCAGAAGTGGAAGTGGGTTGTTGAAGCCATGCAAGGATTGCACAAGATGAAGAGGAAGTCTCAGTTGTAAATCTGAGCAAAGGAAATCAAAGATTGCTGCTGCAGGAAGTGCGCAGAGTTGGAAGGATTCAACACCAGGGAGTTGTTGAATGACTGCCGCAAGGAGTGCATGCAAGTTTCTATGAAGAATCAAAGTGGGAAAATCTCAGGAGGTATAGTACCTTTGTGATATCATTGAAAGAGATCATAGGAGGTTTGTGTTGAAGGAGATTCGAGCAGGAGTTGCAAGCGCAGGCATTGGAGAGCGAGTTTTGAGAAGAAACACTTAGCCTTCTCAAGAAATATTAAAAGAGGAGAAATAGACGGTCAGGATTCGCCGAGGACAACAATGAAATCCCATCGGCCGTTAGATCTCGGGAAAGTTGCATAGGGTTTAAGCCCCAATGAGTAGAGAAGGAGCCAGGGGGTCTTCGGGACTCGGCTAATCGGAGAATCAAAGTTTCCAGAGGCGTATAACTCTCGTAGGAAGGAATCGCAATCCACGATTCTCGAGAGGATAAGAGCCATTGATCTCGACAGGGATGCGTGGCAAGGAGCCAGGGAGCCATCAGGGTTCATCCCATCGGAGATTCGGGGTTTCCCGTGACAAGGGATTTGTGCAGGTTGAAATCGCGATTTAGCGATATCTGATAGAGTGTCAAGGAGGTGGTGACGTGGAGTAGAGGACTCGCACGTGCATCAGGGTTCGACATTTCAAGATTCTCAGTGACGAGAAAATTGCAATAGGGGGAGTCATGAAATCTCGAAATGTGAAGGTCCCACAGCCATAGCGTTAAGAAAAGGATAGGTGGCATCGAGGATCGAGGATCAGAGATCTTTCGAGCATAAGTTCTACGCATTTCTACTTCATGAATTCTGAAATTATGAACGAGGAGAGGACCATGGTCTCGTGGCTAGTGGGCGCATGTGGAAAGAGTAGTCAGAGGGATAAGAGGTGTAGCAGTACCATCGGAGATCGAGACTCGGGGATTCATGTGAACAGTGACTCACGACAATGTGAGTACCGATTTCTTGATGGGGTAATTCCCGATAAGAAGTAGGAAGCCGGGGTGAATAGTCATTGGGGTTCGGGGATTTATAAGACCCGATTCCGTGAGTTCCAAACTCGTGATCACGTGAGATCTGATTTCCCGATAGCATCAGGGAAGATCATCAAGAACATCCTGTGGGTGTTGGAAAGTCCCAAAGGGGATTGAAGAGAAATTTAAGCTCTTCGAGCCTAGGGAAGAGAAGTTCCTGGTGGGAGCGGATGTGTCCAGGGGTGGCGGTTTGTGTCAGAGTGGTATCAAAGCGAGAGAATTTCTCTGTTTTCTATAGCAGAGAAGAAGAGAAAATTTCACCATGCCGCTGAGGAGAGAAAGGAAATCACCCGATCCAGAGGATAGGGGAAACCAGAGAGGCAGAGGAAGACAAGCACAAAATCCAGAAATGGAGAGGCAGATACATGATCTTCGAGCGAGACTAGAAGACATGGAAGCAATGTAGAGACGCACAACCAGTGCTGGAGATTTAAGTGACTCTGAAGGTGAAGCTGAAGCTGAACAACAAGGAGAAGTTGCAGCCGAAGATGCAACAAATGAGCGACTGATTAAAGCTATCGCCAGGATGAGTTCAAAGACAAAGATGGACATTCCCGCTTATGAAGGAAGTCTGGATGCAGAGGAGCTACTGGATTGGATTAGAGCTCTTGACACCTACTTTGATTATGAGGATATCGAAGAGGATAAAAAGGTCAGACATGTTGTCACACGCTTGAAGGAACACACAACATTATGGTGGGATGAGCTTCAAGCAAACAGACACTGCAAAGGCAAGCAGAAGATCAAAAGCTGGGATCGAATGATTGTGAAGATGAAGGCAAAGTTCATCCCAAGGGATTATCAAATCACACTGTTCAGGAGGATGCAAAACCTGAGACAGAAGCTGATGACAGTGAAAGAATACACTGAAGAATTCTATCGGCTGAACATCAGAGAAGGTCATCGGGAGAGAAATTATAAGAAGGTTGCCAGATATCTAAATGGTCTGAGATACAACATTCAGGATGAATTGAGCATGGTGACCATCAGAACGGTGGAGGATGCTTATCAGATGGATCTGAAAGCATAAGAGAAGCTGAGCAAGAAGAAAGGACAATGAGGGCGAGGCAGAAGTCAGCCCAGAGGCAAAATAGTTGCCTAGGAGAAATACCAGAAGCCCAAGGAGGAATGAAAGAAACCTCAGGGTAAGACTGAGAGAGGTGGAACCTCACAACGAGGACAACATACAGAGCAAAAGGGATATTATGCTGACGCAAATAATTTTCCTCATACCAGAGGTAGGGGAAGAGGCCATGGTGGAGTAATCACATTCTTCACATGTGGAAAAGATGGGCACAAGTCATTCGAGTGTCCAAAGAAAAAGAAGGATAGTGGAGAAGCTCACATCGCTGAAGTGTAGAGGTGTGATGTTGAGAATGAAGACACAAAAGGTGGAAGGTCGTTGATGATGCGTAAAGTTCTCTTAACACCTGGGAAGGAGGTGGAGGACTTAGCTCAAAGGACCATACTGTTCAGGACAACTTGCAAAACCAAGGACTGGGTATGCAAGGTTATTGTTGACAGTGGTAGCACAGATAATCTCGTTTCGACTGAGATGGTAGAGAAGTTGGAGCTGGAGACAACTGATCACTCGAGTCCATACAAAGTTTCATGGCTACAGAAGGGACATCAGGTGAGTGTCACTAAATAGTGTTTAGTTGAATTCAAGATAGGTGGATATAATGATAAGGTCTTATGTGATGTCATTCCCATGGATGTATGTCATTTGTTGCTGGGTAGACCATGGCAATATGACCGAAATGTGGTTCATGATGGGAGGATGAACACATATACTTTAGAGAAGGATGGGGGGACACATGGGTTGCTTTCGATAAAGGATAAGGAAGTGAAGTCGGAAGTAAGCAACACAATACTTCTCATGAGTGGGAAGGAGCTTCTTACAGAGATGGAGAAGAAGGAAGATCCACAATTCTTCATGGTCAGAAAGCCGAGGATTGTTCCGACTAGCACAAGAGTGGATGACTTACCAGACGAGATTCAGGAACTGCTGGAAGAGTTCATTGACATCATAGTGGATGAATTACCTCATTCGTTACCACTGATGAGAAGTGTGAGTCACCACATTGATCTAATACCAGGAGCCAGTTTGCCGAACAAAGCTGCATACAGATTGACACCGCAAGAAAATGAGGAGTTCAAGAAGCAGGTCCAAGAGTTGGTGGACAAAGGATTGGTTAGAGAAAGCCTGAGTCCATGTGTCGTTCCAACAGTGCTTAGTCTGAAGAAAGATGGAGGTTGGAGAATGTGCATCGATTCCAAAGAGATAAATAAAATTACCATCAGGTACAGGTTTCCACTGCCGAGAATGGATGATCTGATGGATTGCCTGAGTGGGGCAAATTATTTTTCAAAGATTGATCTGAAGAGAGGATATCACCAGATTCGCATGAGGGAAGGTGATGAATGGAAGACAGCCTTCAAAACCAACGAAGGACTGTATGAATGGCTAGTCATGCCATTTGGCTTGAAAAACGCGCCGAGCACATTCATGAGGCTGATGAATGAAGTCCTGAGGGAATTCATCAGGAAATTTGTAGTCGTATATCTGGATGATATACTGATCTTCAGTAAGATGAAGGATGAACATTTGAAGCATTTGGCCATTGTGATGAGAAAGCTACATCAGGAGAAGTTGTTGATTAATATGAAGAAGTCCTCATTCATGAAGATAGAGCTCATTTACTTGGGTTTTGTCATATCGGCAAATGAATTAAAAATGGATCCGAGTAAGGTGGAAGTGATTAAGAATTGGCCATCACTGAGAAATGTTTTCGAGGTGAGGAGTTTCCATGGTTTAGCTAGTTTCTACAGAAAGTTCATCAGGAATTTCAGTGGAATTAGCGTAGCGATGATGGACATGGTGAAGAAGCGATATAAGTCATTTCATTGGACAACAGAGGCTGAGAAGAGATTCAATCTGTTGAAGCGAAATATCACGGAACGAACAGTGTTGGTGTTGCCGGATTTCATGAAGACATTTCAGGTGAAATGTGATGCAAGCGGATATGCCATAGGAGCGGTCTTGAGTCAGGAGGACAGACTAGTTGCATATTTCAGTGAGAATCTGGATGAAGCAAAGCTGAAATACTACACGTATGAAAAATAATTTTATGCTATCATACAAGTGTTGAAGAAGTGGAGGCATTACTTGATCCCGAAGGAATTTGTTTTGTATAGTGATAATCATGCATTGCAGTTTGTGAGTCAACAGGAGAAGTTGAATCAAAAACATGCAAAATGGGTAGAGTATATGTAGAATTTCACGTTTGTGATTAAACACATTTTGGGTACTGCTAACAAAGTGGTTGATGCTTTGAGTAGGAAGTGTTTGTTGCTGCAGGAGTTCCGAGTCAAAACATTGGGTTTTGAAAATCTCAGGGACATGTACACAAGAGATGCAGATTTCGGAGAAGCGTATGAAGCAGCTGGGAATCTAGTTCTCAAAGACAGAAGCCCTTGGTTAGATTATATGATCCAGGAGGGATTACTGTTCAGAGGAAATCAACTGTGTATTCCAAATTTCTCCATGAGGGAGAATTTAGTGAAAGAAAAACACAGTGGTGGGTTGGCAGGACATTTTGGCCATGAAAAAACTTTCGCAAAGCTGAGTGAATCATATTTTTAGCTAGGCATGCAAGAAGAGGTCAAGATATTTGTTGACAGATGCAGGATTTGCCAAAATTCGAAGGGGAAAAAGCAAAATGTAGGTTTCTATCAGCCATTGCCCATACCAGAGAGACCATGGGAGGCAATAAGCATGGATTTTGTATTGGGTTTGTCGAGAACAAAAAGAGGTGTTGATTCTATCTTTGTGGTGGTGGACAGCTTTTCAAAGATGACAAATTTTATCCCATGACAGAAGACCAAGACCAACGATGCGACTCACATCACAAACTTGTTTTTCAAGGAGGTCATTCAACTTCATGGATTACCAAAAAGCATAGTTTCGGACAGGGACACCAAATTCATAGGGCATTTCTGGAGGACGTTATGGAAGAAGCTAGGAAATAACCTAGCATTTAGTTCTGCTTATCATCCGTAGACAGACGGACAGATGGAAGTGGTCAACAAAAGTCTGGGAGACTTGCTGAGGAGCTTAGTGGCGGAGCACCATAGCAGCTGGGATAGCATATTGCCATCGGCAAAGTTTGCATGCAACGATTCAGTGAATCAGAGCACAGGAAAGAGCCCATTTTAGATTGTGTATGGGACACAACCGAGAGGAGTTTCTGAATTGAGGGATTCAAAGCAGACTGCTACTAGCAGTGCTAGTGCAGAAGAGTTTGCTGAAGCGATGAAGGAACTTCATAGCAAGGTGAAGCAACGACTGATTGATTCAAATCAGGAGTACAAACGCAGAGCGGATCAACATAAGAGACAACTTCAGTTTGAATTTGGTGATTTAGTTCTGGCACATCTGAGGAAGGAAAGGTTCCCAAGGGGAACATACAACAAGTTAAAAATGAAGAAAATTGGGCCATGCAAAGTCCTAAAGAAATTGGGAGAAAATGCTTATGAGATTGAGTTGCCGGATGGCATAGGAATATCTCCGACGTTCAATGTCTCAGACTTATATCCCTATAAGGATGAGGAAGCAGGAGCTGGAAGTAATGAACAACCAGAAATCCAGTGGTAGAAGCAGATGCCGATAGCAGAAAATCCACAGATGGAGTGCATACTGGACAAGAGAGTGGGTAAGAAGACCAGGCACAAGCAATACTTTGAGTATCTGGTCAAATGGAAGAACCACCCAGTGGAAGATTCCAGTTGGGAGACTGAAGCAGAGATTCAAAAGCATGGACAGACCGTACGGGAGCTCATGGATAGGAGCCCATGAAAGTTTTCAAGCCGAGGAGTATGATGCAGGAGCATCGCCCAAGACAAACAAGCCAGCATGGAAGACAACGAACAACTGGACAAGGCCAGCCGAAAATTTTTGAATTTTCATATAAGATGATGTGCTAATGTATAAATGATGCATTTATGAAAAGTTCCTTTTGTATATTTTATCAGACCTCGAGCCATACGCTCTTGTCTGAAATAGATAGGAGGCATTTAATCTAGTTAATGCAGGTAAGTAGGATTTCTTTCTAGATTAGACAGTTTTAGATGGAAGGAGGGAAAATGGATATAGACACCCTCATTGTGATTGTAACATTAGCCAGCATTCAAAAGAGAAGAGCAGATAGAGAATATTGTATGAAGAACACCCATGTACAGGCCATTGAATTAATAGAAGGAAGCTTTGATTCAAGCACATGGTTTGTGTTGTTTCTCTGTGTGTATTGATGTTGTGCTCATGAATGTTTGTTTTCTTGTTATGAATTTTCTTTGTATATGTTGTGCATGTGATTTCATGTTTCAAAACCGAAGTCTAAAAGGGAGAAAGAATAAGTTTCAATTGTTTCTCTATCTGAGCTAGGAGATTCCTGCAAAGTGTGCAGTTGAATTCATCCGCAAGGAGTGCAATGATGAAGGCTCAGTAGTCTAACCCTTGTTCTCATTCATCCAGAAGTGGAAGTGGGTTTTTGAAGCCATGCAAGGAGTGCGCAGGTTGAAGAGGAAGTCTCAGTTGTAAATCTGAGCAAAGGAAATCAAAGACTGTTTCTTCAGGAAGTGCGCAGAGTCGGAAGGATTCAACACCAGGGAGTTGTTGAATGACTGCCGCAAGGAGTGCGTGCAAGTTTCTCTGAAGAATCGGAGTGGGAAAAGCTTAGGAGGTATAGCACCTTCGTGATATCGTTGAAAGAGATCACAGGAGGTTTGTGTTGAAGGAGATTCGAGCAAGAGTTGCAAGTGCAGGCGTTGGAGAGCGAGTTCTGAGAGGAAACACTTAGCCTTCTCAAGAAATCTTCAAAGAGGAGAAATAGACTGCCAAGATTCGTCGAGGACAACAGAGAAATCCCGTCAGTCATTAGATCTCAGGAAAGTTGCGTAGGGTTTAAGCCCCAACGAGCAGAGAAGGAGCCAGGGGGTCATCGGGACTCGACTCATCCCTCTTTAGTTAGTAAATTCAATATTTAAAACTTAAGGAAAGCGTCATGTTCTGGTGTGTTTTGTTCTAGATCTAGGTGGATATAGGGATATTAGTTAGTGTCTGCACCTACCGATTTGTCTGATAACACAAACAAGAACCTCAGAAAATGACATGGATAAGAAAGAAAAATCAATATAGGAATGAATAATGCACAGTCGCTCTACAAGATAAAAAGAAGAAACATGGTTGGTATGTTGACAGTGGATGTTCAAAACACATGACATGTGATAGAGAAAAGTTTCTTACATTACTAAAGGAAAGAGATGGATCAGTCTTCTTCGGAAATGATGATTCAACCAAAATCATTGGAAAAGGCACAATTCAAATTGGGAACAAGAATGAAAAGGTAGGAAATGTTCTACTAGTAGAAGATATGAAACATAATCTTTTAAGTGTGAGTCAAATGTGTGACCAAGGTCATAAAGTTACTTTCGATTCAAAAAAGTGTGAGATAAGAAAAGAAGGTTCAGGGAAATTGGTCACTACAGCTGCAAGAACTTCAAGCAACATATACGTGTTAAGCGAACTTGGAAATGAAAAGTTTTGTCTAGGAAAGGAAGATGAAAGTTGGATATGGCACAATAGAATGGGTCACTTGCATTTTGATAACCTTGTCAAAGTCAACAAAAGAGAAGCAGTCAGAGAAATGCCCCAGATCACAAAACCAACCAAAACTTTATGCAAGCATTGCCAACAAGGAAAGCAAACAAAGAATGGGTTCAAATCAAAGGAATATTCAACAACAAAACCACTGGAAATTGTGCATACTGATCTAGTTGGACCAACTACAACAAAAGGATTAAAAGGTGAGAGATACTTTATGTTATTAGTTGATGATTATACAAGAATGATTGCAGTTTTCTTTCTCAAGAACAAGTTAGAAGCTTTTGAAAAATTCAAGTTATACATGGAAATGGTTGAAAATGAGATGGATTCAAGAATCAAATGCTTAATATTGGATAATGGAGGAAAATTCACCTCAAAGGAATTTATGGACTACTGCAGCAATCATGGAATAAAAAGACAATTCTCCGTCACTAGGACACCTCAACAGAATGGAGTTGTTGAAAGAAATAATAGGACAGTACAAGAAATGGCTTAAACACTGATAATGAATTCAAAGTTGACAGATATGTTTTGGACATAGGCAGTGCATACAACAGTTCACATTCAAAATAGAGTAATGCTAATAAACAACACTATTAAAACTCCCTACGAGCTATGGAAAGGAAGACCAACAAATGTGAAGAAAAAAATAAGAATGTGATCGACACAAAATGGGTTTTCAGGAATAAATTGAATGAATATGGGCAGGTTACAAGGAACAAAGCTAGATTGGTATGTAAAGGATATGCACAGATTGAAGGAATCAACTTTGAAGAGACATTTTCCCCAGTTTCCAGAATGGAAGCAATCCGTTTTCTTTTAGCTTATGCATGCTCCAAAAATGTTAAAGTATATTAGATGGACGTAAAATCAACTTTTCTGAATGGGGAAATTGAAGAAGAAGTCTACATTGAATAATGAGAATGATTTCAGTTGTCAGAGAACACAGACTATGTGTGTAAATTAAAAAAGGCCTTGTATGGTCTAAAATAGGCTCCTAGAGCATGGTACCCCAGAATGGATAAGTATCTACAACAGGCAGGGTTCAAAAAAGGAAGTGCAGACAACAACCTCTACATCAAGGTAAGTCAAGGTAATA
>CBVK0101373635.1:0-17271 GCA_900067695.1 Picea abies | reverse complement strand
TTCCCTATCATACCATCTTTTCCTACCACTTTTCTCTTCAGTGAATTCAATGGAAGCAATTTTATCTTTTTGGCTACAAATCACATGCATTGGAAGATTGATCGGCCAATTTGGCTACAAATCAAATTCAGATCAAGGAGATTACAGCAGGCTCACACACATCTCACACACCTCTGATTACACCATTTCATCAATTCCCTTTATGCCTCTACGGGCTTACATCAATAATGAACAGAATTAGATTAGTTACATAACTAATTCTAAACCTGTGCGTTCATACCAAATTGGCAGATTTGGTTGAACAAACTACCACAAAAAAAAAATGATTCACTAAATCTGCTCATATCTACTAAATCTAGGAAATTCGTTGGCATATTCAACAATCTCTACCTTGACAACAATTAACCTGATACCTTTCTCCTGCTTTTTTTCATAACCTTTTCTACAAGCCAAGAGAAGCCAAGCACTATCGTAGCTTCTCTAACAGTATCGGTTTTGTGAACATGTTTGCAAAGTTCTCTTTTGTATGCACTTTCTCAAGAGAGACTCCACCTTCATCGATGACCTGTCTTACAAAATGGTACTTGATAGGTATATGTTTTGTTTTACTATGGTAGGATGGATTCTTAGCCAAATGAATAGCACTTTGACTATCACAAAGTAATTTTACTTTGTCCTGCATCCTTCCAAACTCACCAAACAAACCTTTCAACCAAACTGCCTCTTTGCAAGCATGTGAAGCAGCTCTGTATTCTGCTTCTGTAGTGGATAAAGCGACAATGTTTTGTAGCTTTAACATCCAACTAATAGCTCCACCTACAAGAGTAAAGACATACCCTGAAGTCGACCTTCTCTTGTCTAGATCACCTGCAAAATTAGAATCAACATATTCATAGAATAACTCACGACCATTGTTATAGATGATACAGTAATCACTTGTGCCCCTCAAATACCGAAGCACCCATTTCACTGCTACCCAGTGCTCTTTACCTGGATTTGCCATAAACCTGCTGACAACACCAACTGTATGTGAAATGTCTGGCCTTGTACTAACCATCGCATACATTAGACTTCCTACTGCATTAGCATATGGTATTCGAGACATATATTCATTTTCTTCTTTTGTACTAGGACATAAACTTGAAGAAAGATTAAAATGGGAAGCCAAAGGGACTAAAAACTGGTTTCACATTGTTCATACTAAACTTCAAAAGTATCTTCTCAACATACTTCTATTGTGACAACCAAAACTTACCATTCCTCCTGTCTCTGAATATCTCCATGCCCAAAATCTGCCTTGCTACTCCTAGATCTTTCATCTCAAACGTCCTAACCATCTGAGCCTTTAACCTGTCGATCTCAGTTATGTTTTTTCTTACTAAAAGAATATCAACAACATACAATACTAAAATAATGAATATGCCATTATTCAATTTCTTAAAGTAGACACAATGATCATACTCACTCCTTGTATAATTCTAGCTCACCATGAAAGAGTCAAATTTCTTGTACCATTGTCTGGGCGACTACTTCAAACCATACAATGATTTCTTGAGCCTACAAACAAATTTCTTGCTGCGATTCTGAACGAACCCTTCTGGTTGTTCCATGTAAGTTTCCTCATCCAAATCTCCATGTAAGAAAGCAGTTTTAACATCTAGTTGTTCGAACTCCAAATCAAGCAATGCAATTAATGCTAACACAATTCGAATTGAAACAGTTTTTAAAACTAGTGAAAAAATCTCATGAAATTCAATACCTTCTTTCTGAGAATATCCTTTCACAACCAGCCTTGCCTTGTACCTTTCTACCTTATCATCAACACCCTTCTTCAACTTGTAGACCCACTTGCAACCTACATTTTTCCTGTCTCTTGGAAGTTCTACCAGGTCCCATGTAGCATTCATCTCTAATGCCTTTATTTCATCCTTCATCGCTTCTTTCCATTTATCATTATTCGAATCCTTCATAGCTTCCTGATAGCACGAAGGTTCATCATCTTTAGTACTTAAAGAAACCAATGAAACAAAATCATCATACCTTCTTGGAGGAAATCTGACCCATGTAGATCTCCTTAGGGAAGTTTGTGGCTCATCCACAATATGTTGATTGTCATCATCAACCATGTCTTCCTCTGCTGCAGGAGGCTCTTCATGAACATCTTCTGAAACTTGTTCATGTTCACCTTCATTGGGTTCAAACTGAATTTGTTGATACTTTGGTGCTTCTTCATGTTTCCTTTGAACATCTACATTTGATTTGATGAGAGATGATTCATCAAATATTACATATCTGTTAATGGTGATTTTGTGGGCAGTAGGATCCCAAAACCTGTGCCCCTTAATACCATCACCATATCCAACAAAGATAAGCCTTTTTTATTTTGGATCTAATTTAGAATGTTGATGTTTCAGAATTAGAGCATAGGCTTCACAACCAAAAACTTTAAGATTGGAATAATTACAAGGGTGACCTGTCCATACCTCCTTAGGAATTTTGCATTCTATTGTTGTTGATGGTGATCGATTCACTAGATAAAAAGTTGTAGATACAACTTCTGCCCAAAGTTCCTGCTGCAGTTTGGCGTTACTCAACATACTCCTTTCTCTCTCTAGAAGAGTCATGTTCATGCGTTCATCAAATTCATTTTGCTGAGGAGTATAGGCAGTGATTTTATGCCTATCGATCCCAAATTCCTTGCAATAATTCTCAAACTCCATTGACATAAATTCACCACCATTATCAGTTCTTAAACATTTAATGGATCTACCAGTGCTCTTTTCCACTAAAGCTCTAAACTGCTTGGAAACTGTAAACACATCAGCCTTACTCTTTAACATATAGATCCACACCTTCCTAGAGAAATCATCTATAAAAGTTACAAAATATGATGGTCCTCCATATGAAATAGTAGGGGATGGTCCCCAAACATCAGAATGGATATAGTCTAGGATTCCTTCATTAGTGTGTCTTCCGGTTTTAAATCTCTGCCTATTCTGTTTTCCATAAATACAGTGCTTGCATAAATCTAACTTTAAAGACTTTAGACTAGGAAGTAACTTGCGATCAATTAATACCTTTAATCTTTGTTTGCTCATATGAACCAATCGTTGATGCCATAGTTGTAGCGCACCCTTTTTATGGCTACCAAGGTTTAACCGCTATTAAGAGAAGGTTATAACACCACTCTATACATAACTCATTTAAGCACAGAGTAAAGCATATTATTTACTGCTATAATTAACAATCCATAGCATTCCATATTAATTCGTATACACATCAGATAATCATGATAACATAAATAGTAGAGTCATGCAAAACGTGATAAAAACATAATCAGATACTTATCTTTTAACAGTGGTAGAATCCACCAACCAAGTGCAGGCATTCCACGAACCTCCCAATCTTATACCGCACTACTCATCAGCTCAACAATGGGTCACCCCCGAGCTGGGACTAAGCTCCATCCCAAGGCAAGGAAATCTAGACTATGCTGAGGTTACAGGGAAAACAACACATAAAATCTGGAAGGATTCTTCCCAGGATGCCATCTTACGCCCACTACTATTAGACTCTCATTCCCCACATGCCTGTTCCACCCGGGAGTATACACCTTCACAAGCACAGTCCATCAGTGCTAACCTCCTTCTCTGGGTCTCAACAACAAGCCGGATCAGGAAGTCTCAGAGCCTGAAGCTGGTGTTGGACACTCTGTGGAAGAAACCTCTTCCAACAACATCCACCTCCCTCACCTAGAGAGAGATCACACACAGGCTCAGTCACAACTCGCGCTGGCCATCAAGCCACACACATTCCAGCTCTGCATGGTTTTCATAGCCAACTGGAAATACAAACACGACCTCTCAAACAGACTCAACAATGGCTCGAGGCCTCACAGTGATGGTTCACAGGAATGCATGATGAGTGACTCCTGCAGGGGTCGACACAGAATCCATGACTCAGAACAGAGGGTGAGACCAGCTTTTCAGAGCAACACAGGCTTTCCCACTGGTTCAACAATGGCGGAATGGTTCAAGGTCTCGGCTTCGGAACAGAGCCTCCACGCATAGGTTTGATTAGTCGGACAGAAGATGTGCACGGACTATCAAAGACAATACGGAGTTCTCTACTCTCAGAAATGCTCGTGGTATTCTTGCAGAGGTTGGGTTGGTTGTACTATTCAGCGCTCCCTACACGCTCAGGTAGCCGGGTGGAATGGAGGAGGAGAGAGAGAGAGCACCTTCACAGCTTACCTCATCTGTTTATTTGCATGCATTAGGGTGGACACTTGTCACCCTTGAAACTGCATGTGTTCCTCGGCATCCATCACCTTTCTTATGGTTAGGAACTTAGGATAAAACATAAATGGCACTTGTTCTTTTGGAATACTAGTAAAATATTATTCCCAGGCTTAAGCCCCCTAGGATTAGCCCCTAGGCTCAACACTTAGCCCCTTTTCCCACCTTCCAGCCCCTAATTCCTTGCCCACTTTATGGATGCTTAGTCCCCCTTCACTCATTCATCGTGGTCGTTCTACACATGGCGGTGTTTATGTTTTATTAATTGTTCTACGTGATTACATATACAATAGCAGGCTCCTGGCCTTCAACACTCAGGCTCCCTGGCCTAACAACACATAAGCCTCCAGCTTATAAAAACTTGGCTCGCCAGCCTATAAAACATAATTACAATTCCTTTCAAAACATTGTTTACAATGGGGCTCGGCCTTGGGGACACTACAATCCCCCTCCCCTTATTTTTGCACTGTCCTCAATGCAACTTTACACAACATCTGTAAGCTTTTCAAAAATTTTCAAAAAGATGCGGGTACTCTGCCCGCATAACATCTGCATGCTCCCATGTCGCATCCTCAGGACCGTACCAGGTCCACTGGACCTTTACAAGCTCTATAGCTCGATTCTGGAGCTGTTTGTTTTTCCTATCCAATATGAGCATAGGATGCACTTGCAGGACACCTTCTGGTTCCACCTAAATCACATTCCAATCGATAACATGATTAGCATCAGGTACATATTTCTTAAGCAGTGAAACATGAAACACATTATGTACAGTCATAGATGCAGGTAATGCAAGCATGTATGCAACTGGCCCGATACTTTCCAGGATCTCAAATGGCCCACAAAATCTTGCTGCCAACTTGGCGCAACTTCCCAATTTCAGGGAACTCCTGTTAGCTTTCACTTTCAGGAAAACATGGTCACCCACTTTGAATTCTCTATGGGTTATGTTACTATCAGCGTAACTTTTCTGCCTGTCCTGGGCAGCTTTCAAATTCTGTTTGATTTTGATGATTTGATCTTCCATCTCCTTGAGTAGTTCAGGTCCAACAACTACTCTGTCAGCTGGATTATCCCAGCTCACAGGAGTGTTGTACTTTCTACCATAAAGTGTTTCGAATGGGCTCATCTTCATTATGTACAGTCATAGATGCAGGTAATGCAAGCATGTATGCAACTGGCCCAATCCTTTCCAAGATCTCAAATGGCCCACAAAATCTTGTTGCCAACTTGGCGCAACTTCCCAGCTTTAGGGAACTCCTGTTAGTTTTCACTTTCAGGAAAACATGGTCACCCACTTTTAATTCTCTATGGGTTATGTTACTATCAGCGTAACTTTTCTGCCTGTCCTAGGTAGCTTTTAGATTATGTTTAATTCTTATCATTTGGTCTTCCATATTTTTGAGTAGCTCAGGCCCAACTACTATTCGGTCGGCTGGATTATCCCAACTCACTGGAGTGTTGCACTTTCTTCCATAAAGTGCTTCAAATGGGCTCATATTTAATGATGCATGATACCCATTACTGTAGGTGAATTCTACCAAATGCAGGTAGTCTTCCCACCTTGATGGTTTATCCATCACATACATTCTCAGCATGTCTTCTATTACTTTGTTCACTCTGTCTGTCTGTCCATCAGACTTGGGATGATATGCTGTGCTAAAGTTCAGATTCATTCCGAATCCCTTAAACAGTCCTTTCCAGATATTTGAGGTGAATTTCGGGTCCCTATCAGACATAATTGTCTTAGGAATTCCATGCAAGCGTGCAACTTCTTTTAAAAATATATCAACAACATCAACTTCTCTATGGGTGGTTTTCAGTGGAATAAAATGGGCAGCTTTAGTAAGCTTGTCCACCACCACCATGATTGAATCATGCTGCTTACTTGTTCTAGGTAGTCCGGTGATAAAATCCATTTTTACCACGTCCCATTTCCATTCAGGAATAGGTAAAGGCTGCAACAACACTACTGGGTGTCTGTGCTCAGCCTTAACCTTTTGGCACTCCATACATCTGGCGATGTATTCCTTGATTTCTTTCTTCAAACCCGGCCAAAAATAATGGCCTTTGACTGCTGCCACAGTCTTTTGATATCCAAGATGTCCAACATAAGCCACGTTATGCATCTCCTTTAGAATTGCCAACTTCAATTCTCGAACATTGGGTACATACACTCTGTTTTTATACAGAAGTAAACCATCAGCTCCCAAGGTGTAACTTTCCTTGGTTTGTGGTCTCTCACGCTGATGTAGCTTTGCTACTAGACCTCTATACTACAAATCAGTATTTGCAGCTTCCAAAATTTCGTCTTTCATTTTAGTTCTGTACATGCTAATGGATGTAGCATGTAATTGTGCACTATTTTGCTGAGTGCATCTGCCACCTTATTTTCTTTCCCTTTGATATGCTTGATATCAAAGTCATATTCGCACAGAAACTCTAGCCATCTGATTTTCCTGGCATTTACGGTCGGCTGATCAAATAAATACTTCAGAACGTTATGGTCTATTCTCAACTCGAATCTCTTGCCCATGAAGTAATGTCTCCATTTCCTCAAGGAGTGGACAATTGTTGCCAGCTCTAAATCGTGAGTGGCATAACTCTTCTCATGCTCCTTCAACTTTCAGGATTCATAACAAACTACAAATCCTTCTTGGTTGAGAACTCCTCCCAGCCCCTCCTTACATGCATCTATGCACACTACGTAATCCTTATTTGGATATGCAATCTTCAGGATCGGAGCACTAGTTAGTAGCTGCTTCAATTGCTAGAAGTTGCTCTCACATTCTTCAGTCCACTGGAACTTCTTCTCCTTCATTTTCAAGGAAGTGATAGAATGTGATATCTTTGAGAATCCAGCTATGAACCTCCTATAGTAGCCCGCTGGACCCATAAAAGATATAACTTTTTCCACATTCCTTAGCACTGGCCATTCTTGAATGGCCTGTATCATCTCAGGATCCACAACAATCCATTCTTCAGATATAATGTGCCCCAAATAATGAATCTGCCTTTGATAAAATGAGCACTTGCTCAGTTTTGTGTACAGCTGGTGTTCTCTCAACACCTGCAGCACCATTCTCAGGTGTTGCTCATGTTCGTCTGCTGTCTTGGAATACACCAAGACATCATCCAGGAAGACTATGACAAACTTGTCCAAATAATCTCTGAACACTCCATTCATTAAGAACATGAAAACAGAAGGCGTGTTGGACAGCCCAAACAACACTACCGTGAACTCATAATGACCGTACCTTGTTCTAAAGGTGGTCTTGCTAATGTCCTCATCCTTTATTCTCACTTGGTGGTATCCAGATCTGAGGTCTATTTTTGAAAATATTTTTGCATCTTTCAACTGATCAAAAAGATCATCAATCCTGGGTAGAGGATACTTGTTCTTGACAGTGACCTTATTCAACTACCGAAAATCAATGCACAGCCTTAACATCCCATATTTCTTCTTCACGAATAGGACCGGGGCTCCCCATGGTGACACACTGGGGCGAATGTAACCTTTCTTCAGTAGCTCTTCGAGATGCAATTGCAACTCCTTCAGCTCTGGTGTACTCATTCTATAAGGATCCTTCGAAACTGGAGCTGCTCCAGGCATCAAATTTATAGAAAAATCGATGTCCCTCTTCGGAGGTAGTCCAGGTACCTCCTGAAATATGTCCTTTAATTCTTTGAGTACTTCGTGGTCTTCCAGATTTCGGGATGATTCTTCCACCCGAGCTGCAAATAATTGACAGCCTTTTCGGTAACATTTCTTCAACTGCATGGCTGAGATTTCCCTCACACCCATGGCTCTGGGAATTCCTTGGACTGTTACCTGATTTCCCTCTTCGTTTAGGCATGTGAACCTCTTGTTATGACAATCCAGAAGGGCATGGTGCTGGTCCAACTGGTCCATCCCAATTAAGCAATCGTATGAGCCTAAAGACAGAATGTTCATTTCAGCCTTAGTGCTCATTCCTTTCATGTCCACTAAACAGGACTTAACCAATTCAGTGACCATCCTCTTGGTCCCTGTGGCCAACTGCACTAACCAAGACTTCTCATGTTTTCTTCTCGTTAGATGCAAACTTTCCACCAATCTAGGATCTACATAACTATGGCTAGCCCCTGAATCAATTAAAATAACAAGTGGTCGATTTTCGATTGTACCTTCCAGTTCAATCATGTGCGATTGAAATTCTGCTTGCTTGTTGTCTAGGGCTGCGTAGATCCTCGACATTCTGCTACCCATATTCCCCACTATTTCAGCTTGTTGAATAGTATGTACAGTTCTCGCTTTACCATTTTTATGGGGACAATCTCTGTACTTGTGGTTTCCTTGACAGCCCCAACACTGAATGGGCGTCTATCTCTATCTTTGTGCTCCCTCTCCAGTTATTCTTAGCTCTCTAAATGATGGCTATCCCTGAAGACTATTTCTAAAAAAGGAAGGCTCGTTTCCCTTCTACCTCTGTTCCTTCTTAAACTTCCTCTGATCATTCCAAACCTTCCGAAGAATAGGCCTTTCTCCTTGCTTTTCATACAAACATTTTGCCTTTCTTATGGTTTCTTCCATGGTCTTAGGATCGTCATATTGAATCTTGTCATTCATGGAAGGTGGCAGTCCACTCAGATATCTCTGAATCTTGATAGCCTCATCTTTGATGAATGGAACATACTTCAATAGTTCTAGGAAACTTCGTTCATACTCATCAATAGTCATGCTGCCTAGCTTGAGTTCGAAGAACTCCTTCATCTTTCTGTCATAGTATCTTTTAGTCAGGTGTTTCTTCTCTAAATACCTCTTAAATTCCCTCCAAGTGACCTCTTTCTCTCTGATGTGCTACACCTACACAAACTAATCCCACCACATCGATGCTTTTCCTTTCAGTTGGTACATTGCAATTCTTCCTTCTGCATCGGAAGAATAATTCTACAGTTGGAAGTATTTCTTCATGCCAAGTAACCATGTCTCGGAATCTTCCTCCTTCTTATGTTCTCCATCGAATGTTGGAGGCTTAATCTTGTTCATCTCTCCTTTCAATTCCTCCTTTCCAAATTTTCGATGTTTTCTGGTAGGGGATGGGCTTGAGCTACTATGTGTCTTCCTGTCAGAATGCCTTTGGGAGAGACTAAGATGTCGGCTACCACTCCTCGACCTGCTTCTTCTCCCATGGGTTCTGTGACTCTCCGTCGTACTTGAGCCTCTTCCCTTCTCGAGTTCCTTCTCTATTCTTTCCAAGCTCTTCAAAAATTTTAAGTTTAATTCACCCTGTCAATCCCTGACTTTCATGAGCTTTCGACTATCAGCTCGGCGAGCCTTGGCCTCTCTTTGCAATCGTTCAATGATTTTCATTATGTGTCCTTCCTTATCCTTTTCTTTTCCATGCCCATTGGAGTTTGATCCTTCCACTCCCATATTGACATTCTTTCCTTCTTGTTCGTCTCATGTTTCGGAGGCAATCATCACCTTTTCCCATTCCGTACTCGGCGTTGGTTAACTGGAATCCTGAGCTCCGTTGAACTCTGCACATGCACTGTGCAATTAAATTCGAGGTTTGTCAGGCCATTAAACCTTCAGGAACAATACTCAACATTTATAATCCAATACGAACAAGAAAAAAGACATTTCGGTTCAAATAAGTTTTCTGAGCTCTCGTTCGGCTCTGCAATTTTCGTGTTTTCGAAACTTTCATTTTCGGCACTTCGGGATTTCGGGACTTCGGGTTTCGGGGTTTTGGCCCACGATGCTTTCAAACTTTCTTTCCTTTCCAACCCCCAACTTCCGAAATTCTGACTTACTCTACCCTCCAGGCCCACGTACCACGGTGGTTACCCACAACTACTGTGGCACGTGGTACGTTCATGAGGGTCCACGTTTCTTTTAACGACGTCATCGGGTCCCACCTTTCTCGCTTCTCTTCTTGACCCACTGGCACATGGTACATCTCCATGTGTCCACATCCATTCCTAGAAAAATCCAACGGTCAGATCTTTCTCAGATCTACGGCGCAGATCCTTTCGGCGTTTTGGGGTTTTGGGTGTCGGAAGTTCGTGCATCCACACATCTTGAACTTCCATTTGCTGAAATCATGAATTCACTGTCTACTAACTTACTTGATCCAGCGGTCAAGTTCTTCTTCCGCGATCCACGGTGTATATTTTTTCGGGATTTCGGGTTTCGAAGGTGTTCACCTCTTCTCACCTCCCATCTCCCAAAATGTCGATTTCTTCCTCAATCATTCCCGCTACCTCAATTAACTTTTTCATTGATTTCTGCAGAATCAGAAACCTCGAATTACCTATGGATGCCTAGCACAAGCTAGCTCTTTCTCTCTCTCTCCATTCCCATGTGATCACGGGTCATGATCACGGTTCAAATAAATGCAGTGCCTCTTTGTATTTCACGTTTCAATGCTACAGTGATGTCGAATCGTTCAACTTTGCAACCGTCGTACCCCGACAGGGCTAGCGACCAGCCAATAGAGACAAATCCCTATAGGGTTAGAAAATGGCCAATGAGAACAGGCCCCGTCGCACGGTTAAGTGGAGTAAGGTGGCAGAGGGAAAATGCGACACGGTAGACTACAAAAGAAGAGGGGTCCCATTTCACACGCCACATTATTCCAGACCCCCCCCCATTAAAGGCAGAATGGCAAGGGGGCTCCAGAATGAAACCTCAGTCGTAGATCCGGGCGAGTGGACTTTGGCCGTCCAGATCTGCTCGTTCCTTACCTTAATGCTCATTCGTGCCCCGACTTAAAGCCAACATCTCTTCCCCACATAGGACGGTCATTACAGACCCAGAGATTCCCTGAAGGAATCTCGTCTGTTCATTGGGACTTAGCCACATGCTAATGTCTCGACATTATGGGTCGGGATTTTTCACGACAAGAACCCGAGTTCTTGTCAATGGAACTCCCGAATCCCTGATCCTCGATTTCCCGAAACGGGTAATCTCTTGACACGTGGCCTTCTCAAATCGGGCAATCCACGACTGCTCCGGGGTTTCCACCATGGAAAGTCCTGATCCCTTGTTACCAGGACTCTCGATATCGCGATTCTCAATTTCCCAAAATGGGAAATCTCACGACACATGGCCTCCATCGTTCGAACAATCTAGATCTATTTCAGTGCTTTCACCCCTATAAACTGGGGTTTTAACCCTCGGATATCTCCTGACAGATCCAACGGCTGTCGAGTTTTCCAGCTGAAATCTGATGGCTCAGATGGTTCCTAACTAATTTGGGATTTTGCGTATCGCGATTTCCACACTCCTGTGCAATTCAAAAGGGCTTTAAACCCTGTGCACACTTTCTAGATCTAACGGTCATGAGGGTTCACCTTCCCTCCCAAATAGATCCTAAAGCTCCTACACTTCTGGTGTGGAGTCCTCTCTCCTTGTGGACTTATACCACAATGGCTGCGGTTTCATAACGCCGCTATACTTCCTAAGCTTAAAAAACTCGTCAAGTAACTCCTTGACACTTTGGAGCAAACTAGGGTCCAAAATTAGCCTTCCAGACCCAATTTCCCTTCGCATTCTTGGTCCAAAGACCGCTCCACTGGCCCATCTAGTCTCAGTGTCGAAACCTTGGCTCTGATACCAAACTGTAGTGCACCCTTTTTCTGGCTACCAAGGTTTGACCGTTATTAAGAGAAGGTTATAACACCACTCTATACATAACTCATTTAAGCACAGAGTAAAACATATTATTTACTTCTATAATTAACAATCCATAGCATTCCATATTAATTCATATACACAGCGTAAAATCATGATAGCATAAACAGTAGAGTCATGCAAAACGTGATAAAAACATAATCAGATACTTATCTTTTAACAGTGGTAGAATCCACCAACCAAGTGCAGGCCATCCACGAACCTCCCAGCCTTAGACCGCACCGCTCATCAGCTCAACAATGGGTCACCCCCGAGCTGGGACTAAACTCCACCCTAAGGCAAAGAAATATAGGCTAGGTTGAGGTTATAGGGAAAACAACACATAAAATCTGGAAGGATTCTTTCCAGGATGCCATCTTACGCCCACTACTATCAGACTCTCATTCCCCACATGCCTGTTCCGCCTGGGAGTATACACCTTCACAAGCACAGTCCATCGGTGCTAATCTCCCTCTCTGGGTCTCGGCAATAGGCCGGATCAGGAAGTCTCAGAGCCTAAAGCTGGTGCTGGACACTCTCTGGATGAAACCTCTTCCAACAACATCCACCTCCCTCACCTAGAGAGAGATCACACACAGGCTCAGTCACAACTCACACTATCCATCAAGCCACGCACAGTCCAGCTCTGCGTGGTTTCCATAGCCAAATGGAAATACAAACACGACCTCTCAAACAGACTCAACAATGGCTCGAGGCCTCACAGTGATGGTTCATAGGAATGCGTGATGAGTGACTCCTGCAGGGGTCGACACAGAATCCACGGCTCAGAACAGAGGGTGAGACCGGCTCTTCAGAACAACACAAGCTTTCCCACTGGTTCAACAATGCCGGAATGGTTCAGGGTCTCGTCTTTGGAATAGAGTCTCCATGCATTTGTTCGATCAGTCGGACAGAGGATGTGCACAGACTATCAAAGACAATACGGGGTTCTCCACTCTCAGAAACGCTTGCGGTATTCTTGCAGAGGTTGGGTTGGTCGTACTGTTCAGCGCTCCCTACACGCTCAGGTAGTCGGGTGGAATGGAGGAGGAGAGAGAGAGAGAGAGCGCCTTCACGCCTTACCTCGTCTGATTATTTGCATGCATTAGGGTGTACACTTGTCACCCTTGAAACTGCATGCGTTCCTCGGCATGCATCACCTTTATTATGGTTAGGAACTTAGGATAAAACATAAATGGCACATGTTCTTTTGGAATACTAGTAAAATATTATTCCCAGGCTTAAGCCCCCTAGACTTAGCCCCTAGGCTTAACACTTAGCCCCTTTTCCCACCTTCCAGCCCCTAATTCCTTGCCCACCTTATGGATGCTTAGTCCCCCTTCACTCATTCATCGTGGTCGGTCTGCACATGGTGGTGTTTATGTTTTATTAATTGTTTTGTGTGATTACATATACAACAGTAGGCTGATGGCCTTCAACACTCAGGCTCCCTGGCCTAACAACACATAAGCCTCCATCTTATAAAAACTTGGCTCACCAACCTATAAAACAGAATTACAATTCCTTTCAAAACATGGTTTACAACGGGGCTCAGCCTTGGGGACACTACAATAGTCGAACAAAATCACTGTCATTCTCATATACTGTTGTCGAATCATCTGATTCAGTCCTCCCTTCTAACAGAAACAAGTTACCAACCTTCTTTGCTTTCAGAACCAGTATAATTCCTTTGTAGACCTTCATAAATCCACCTTGAACAATAGTCTTGTAGCCTCCTGTGTCTGAGACTCCCAAAGAGATTAGGTTCTTCCTAAGCCCAGGTACATGGTCAGTTAATATTTTAACAGTTCCATCAAACATCTTAATTTGAATACTACCAATTCCCACAACTTTAGATGAAATATCATTACCCATGTAAAATACTCCATCATCTATAGACTGGTAAGTAATAAACCAGTGTCTATGAAGACATGTGTGGTTTGAAGCACCAGAATCTAATAACCATTGTTGATCATGACATGAAACAATACTAATTGATAAAACTTCATCAACCATACCTGACCCTATTGTTGAACCCATTTCAGTTGTGTTTTCTTCATTAGTCTCTTTTGGAGGCTTGTTGTCGCTTCCAACAGTCCTTCTTCAAGTGTCCAGATTTTCCACAAAACCAGCACTTGATCTTTCTCTTTCTGCCTTTCGACTTTGACTAAGAGAAATATCTCCGACCCTGTCCTCTTTCTTTAGGTCTGCCTCTGATCATCATCACCTCAAATGTAGAGGTTTCTAGATTGGATTTCTTCCTCGTTTCCTCAGACAGTAAAGCTCCAACAGTATCATCAAACTCAATACTTTCTGTCGAACTGAAACTAATAGAGGTAACGAAATGATCCCATGATGCGGGCAAAGAACACAATAATGTAATTGCCTTATCTTCGGATTCAAATTTCACTACCATACTATCTAACTGGACTAGAAGAGTATTGAAAGTATTTAAATGATTAACAATTTTGGTAACTTCCTTCATGCACAAGTTGTACAACTGCCTTTTCAAAAAGATCTTATTTGTCAAGGATTTCGTCATGTACAGGCTTTCCAGCTTCGTCCATAAACTGACTGTTGTCTTCTCCAAGACAATATTAAACAGAACGTCGTCGGCCAAACACAGGCATATGGCACTCAGTGCTCTCGCATCCATCTCATCCCAGTCTTCGTTTGTTATGGACGCGGGCTGCTTTTCTTTTCCCAAAAGCACCTTCATTGCGCCTTGTTGCACGAGAAGATTGTGCAACTTAACCTTCCAGATCTTGAAATTGCTCTTGCCATTAAACTTCTCAATTTTGAATTTATCACTTTGCATATTTTTCATTAGAAGAAACATAAAACAAACACCATTGCTTGTAATAACCAAAGCCCTTTAAAAAAATATGTGAAGGAATAATGGTTTAATTAAAAGATTTAATAAAAAACCTTTCCTTTAAAAAGTTAAATTAAAAGTCACCCCTTTTAAAAATACACCTTTATCAAAGATCCACCTTTTACTTATTATATTTAATTCCAAATATAATAAGCATAAACATCCTCCACTCTTATATCTTTTATGCCATTCGCCTTCCTTTAAAATATCACGTGCTTTAATTCGAAAACACCATAGTTATACCATTTGAATCCTTTAAATAATATGCCATCCCTTTAAAAAAGGTATTTCATATCAGAGCTGGTTGGAAGAGAGAGGTGCGTAGTATTACTATTTACAAATCATCACATTGATGTCAATGTTGCTAGAAACAAGTAGAAAGTAAAAAACTGTGTTAGATAAATATGAAGTTTGTAATTCCAAACATCATCATTAAATAGTTTTATGTGAAACAAATAAAAACTATGCATTATCTTTATGATCACTTTGACCAAACTTGTACAAGATCGTTGGATTATTGAGAGATTCACATTCAATTCTTAGTTGTATTTTGTTCCCATTATCTATTATGAACAATTTTCTATAAACACATGCTCTAAGATGATCACCATAAAAAATGTTTAAGGCTATGGATGTTGAAGTCGATCAACTTGTTTCTGTGAATGGACCCATACCATCACAATTTATGCCTACACTTGTATTCAATGTAGTCTTAAGTCAAACATATGAGATGTTATGTCAATAAGTATATTTTTGTACATAAAGAAATAATGTATGAGGAAAATATGATATGTTTAAGTGACCTTTTCCCAATGGGAGAAAAGACAAGCAAACAAAGAGGAGATAGAGAAATAGATTGGGGAGAAGATGAAGTGTTGGGGATGTCTGACCTTCCAACTATCCTCCCAGTCAACCCACTCTCCTATATCATGTTTCCCCACAATGAGATAAGGGTTATTTGGTTGTGAATTTAGTAGGAGTCTACCCAGAAGTCACTAAGGAGCATAGAGATGAACTAGAGATCCTATAACTTGCCTAGTGTTGCATAATAAAGAGTTTAGTTGAAGCCAATTGAATTTTGGTTTTCCATTTTGGGTTTCTAGGGTAAATTATGAGTTTATTTGTGGTTTTATTATTATGTGAATTTCATTATCTATGAGTGGTAAATGGTCATGTGCACTAAAATTAATGGTTGTCTGTGCTTTTCTTCCATAAAGAGAAATATGTGCTAGTTGTGATTTGATTTTGTTCTTCCTTAGATACAGTTCCCATGGGCTAGTAATCTAGTCTAAAATATCTTTAACCATGCCCTTACATCCACTTTGAAGTTCGGAAACCAACAACTCTCCTTCTAGAGTTGTTTCTATCTACTTGAAAGTTTCTAATTTAGTTTTAAGAGATGTTGGGGAGATTTCTCTCACTCCTAGAGTCAATATTGTTCTTGGTTGGTGTATACACCTCACCCACATGCCCTTCATTACCTTTTCACCATTTCTATGGAGTTTTCATTTGCTCATAGGATATATAAAGACCATACTAAGCATTCTAGTGTTGCTTGGGAATTTGTTATTTTCCCACAAGCTAGGTACAAAATTTTTCTTCTTTGTCAATTACCCAATTCATCCCTAGACATTTTTAATTGTCATCGGTTACCAAATTCACCCTCTAAATATTTTTCGACATCACTGGTCACCAAATTCACCCTTCAGACACTTTCCTCCATTGCTAGTTTCCCAATTTTCCTTTCAAAGGTTTTTCCTTCACTGATGGTTTTCAAATTCATCCTCAGAGTAATTACCTCCATTGTTGGTCATCCTAACTTGTCCTGGAGAATTTTGATTCATCATTGGTTCACTTGTTGGGTGTTTTGATCTACGATTGTGTGCTTCCTTCTTAAGGATAGGGATTTTAGACCTAGGGTTCATCTAGATTTGTCTAATCGACATATCAATCCTTGACCAAGGTCAAGGAAGGTATCACCCGAGATGCAAACATGATCATAGATACCATAAGGTATTGTGACAAGTATGAATGATAAACACATGAAAATTCATCAGGATTGGCATCCATGCAGCTCATGTCTGATAGATTATTAGGACTAAGAAGTAAAACAGTACACACACATATTCAACTCATATATGATAGACACATAATGGATCATAACTGTCGCATCTTTATTACTAGATCCATTCCATCGCAAAAGAGGTATATATTGCATAGATTAGATATATATGACAACCATAGAACTTCATATCTTATCTATATAAATCCTCATAATTACAACATACTACGCAATGCGCCTTTTCTCAAAACTCAGACATATAACAAACAAATAATTATATTCAAAAATATCATATGACAATCGGCTCAGAGTGATATCGATACTAAGTGTTGTGGGGTAATCTACCCTACGGACCAATAAGCTAGGGTTCTAAGCC
>CBVK0101373632.1:0-14268 GCA_900067695.1 Picea abies | reverse complement strand
GATCTCACTATTCAAGTTCTAGTCTTAGTGAGAAATATAGCTTATTACAGTTGTCCCTTATATTCAAATAAAAAATGAGGTGGGTGGTCCTTTGAGAATGAGGGGCTACCCAACCATCTTTCTTTGCTACAAGGAAAATGATAGGAATAGAAAAATTGCAGAAAGACTCACCAAAATATTCTATTATTTTGCAGGTCTATCTAAATAAATTACAGGATTGAAAGTTAATTTTGTCTAAGCGACTTCTCTCGATTGATTGAATTATGTAACTCTCGGTTTGAGTAAATATGCTCCCAACATAGAGTTCTCTAACTGATAATGGTGATGCAAAGTCACCTAGACAAGTATAATTAATAATTTGACAATTTCCTACTTGCAAACAATAAATATGAATAGAAATGAGATATCTTACTAATGAATTTTAGTTGCAGATTTGAACTTCATTATAGTTGTGGAGCTAAAACTGTATCTTTTCCACAAATTTGCAGGGGAGCCAATTAAGCATTAGAACTAGATAACGATATAGGATTATTACATCTACAACCAACAAACCAATGATGAATCTGTCTACAGCTTGGTGTTTCTATGATTCCCAACAAGTCATCCCACATTACAGGTAAGATCTGACTATGCTAGGAACCGTTATAGCCACTTGGGAAGTGGTGAACTCAATGGCATGGAAGTGCAAGATAAGGGCGGAATGGCAAGGCAATGCAAGATAAGGGAAAATTGGCAAGGTTGTGCAGGATAAGGGAAGAATGGCATGGAGGTTCAGGATAAGGATTCAGTAGCAAAATTGACATTTAAGTATTAATACAATATAGTGGAATTTGTGAGTTCAAGTGTTAACACATATAATGAACTATTAAAAGTTTGGATATAATATATGTATGTACAAATCTCCTCATCCTCATAAATAACTTTAATAAACTTAGATATTGCAGAAAATACATTGTGCTATAGACTTATAATATACATTGAAAACTTAGGATATCTAAGATGAGCTCCACAATAAAACTTAGATCTTGTTAACTAATCAAATGTTTAATAAAATCAATTTAAATATTATAAAATAATAAATCTTTTTTTTTTACTTTATACAAGTTTGAAAAGCAAAGAAATATTTATAGTCAAAATATAACTATTTGACTCAAACTAATTAATGAACAACATCAAATCCATTGCTAGAGTCTTGGGTTACTTTCTGCAGGGACTAATAAGAGGGGAGGGGAGGGGGCTGCAAAACCTAACTATGTTTTCAAGAGCATTGACGTGGCGGAAAGAGGGAAATTGTGGCCCCCCTCTATATGGTTTTCAAAACCACAAATACCACCCCACAATTGTCATGGTTCATCAATTGTGAGGGAAGGTGTATGACGAGATTCGGTATCTGGTGGATTAGATGGCTTTCGCTACTGGTCTTTGTTTTTCTTGGTGGTTTGAGTTCTTGGTTCCTTTTCTTTCAGAACCATCGACTCCATTTTCTGCAAATGCAAATCCACAATGGTGACAATTCATCCTTTATTTTGAAGTACAATCGTCAAGAAGGCGCTAAGATTTCTCTTGGTGGCCATATCCGGGCATCTTCGATTATAGGTATGACAAAGACAATAAAGGAGGAGATTTGAAGTTTTTGAAAGAACAAATGACAAGGAATGACAACAATGATTTTTGCTCACCCTCTAGGTTTCTTCAATTACCTGAGATGCATAACATAAGTTCAATGCTTGAGAAAGTGACTGGGCTTTTACATCATTTATGTAGCCTGGAGATGTATATGTCAGGATGTAATCATTTCACGGCCTCTGTGCAAATAGTAAATCTGGGCTTGACCCTTCAAGACTCGAGAATTAACCACCAATTACAATTTTGTCTTACATAACTTAAACGGTGGCCGCCTTAACCTTTCATGGCAACCAAACACCATCACCGCCTTGATTAATCTTTTTATAAGATTGAAGAGGCATTTTTGTTTTTATATATACCTGATACGGATTATAAGAATTATGAGCTTGAAATCATATTGAATAAAAAATTTTGGAGGTGTTCTCTCTGTTGATATGCTATTTTACTTATTGAGTTCGTAAACTCTTCCAATTGATATCTTAGCCTTAAGAATTTCACCCTATTTTATAGGCTATTTTATTTATTGACTTCGTATAAGGTTGTTGGTGCATGCACGGAATTAGAGTCTGTGTAGTTTATTTACTGCGCTGAGTTTATTTATTGTGTGAAGTTTATTTACTGCACGGTGTTTTCTCTATTATATTTTGAGAATATTTTCTCATATTATTTTCTGTTGGAGCACGCAGAGTTCTCTCTGTTGGATTTTGAGTGCACGGAGTCTAATCCATAGGGTGTTTGTAAATGCCAAAAGTTGAACTGCTATGTGCCTCCATTTTTAACATTTGGTATCAGAGCTGCCAGTCTATCCTGCAAAGCATCCTGCCAGTTGCTCATTTCAATGTAGATAATTCCTATTGGTGCCCAATTTCACTTTCCTATTTTTCTACGTGAAGGTTTCTTTGATTTCTTTCAAAATTTTATAGATGGTTTCCTCTGGTGGTAGTTCTTCTCAGATTCAGGTTCTTGTTCTGAGTGAGAAGTCATATGACTCTTGGTATATTCGGATGAGGATGATTTTGCACTCTCAGGATTTGTGGACTTATATTATTGATGGTTATGTCGAGCCAGTTGATGCTGCAGCAGAATTGGATCTATCTAATGATGACCATGTTTTGCTGAAGGAAAACAGGAAGAAGGATAAAAAAGCTCTTGGATTAATCTAGCGAGGGTTAAATGAATCCATTTTTATCAAGATTGCTAGTGCTGCATTTTCGAAGATGGCTTGGGACATTCTTGAAACCTGTTATCAAGATGTGTCCAAGGTGAAGACAGTCAAGTTGTAGAACTTGAGAAGGGACTTCGAGAATCTGAAGATGAAGGATAATGAAAGTGTTAATACTTTCATGACTCAAGTAATGAGTGTTGTGAACTAGCTCAGGCAGTATGGAGATGATGTTGAGAATAAAAGAGTTATTGAAAAAGTGCTGAGAAGTTTGCCCAAAAAGTTTGAACCTGTTGTTGTACCCATAGAAGAATTTAAAGATTTAAGTCTAATGCAAATTGATGAATTAACTGGTTCTCTTGTTGCTCATGAATCTAGGATATCTAGATATGAAGAAAGATCAATTGAGAATGCTTTCAAATCCCAACTGCATGTTGCTAGAGGCAGAGGTAGAGGAAGGTTTCATACTTGTGGAAGAGGAGGTTGATTTTTTGGTCGAAGGGAGAACAAAACTGAATTAGAGTCTGAGGAGAGATCCTACCAGAATCCTCCTAATTTTAGAGGGAGCAGTAGAAAACCTTGGCAGCAAGAAAATCAGAGGTATGATAAAACTAAAGTACAATGTTATTATTGCAAGAAGTTGGGGCATTTTGCTAACAAATGTTGGAAGAAACAGGAAGATGCTGGAAAGCAGTCTGTACATATTACAAATGAGTCTGAGGATCATCAAAATCCTGTGTTTTTGACCTGTAATGTCACTCAGGAAAGTGCAAATGATATTTGGTTTTTGGATAGTGGTTGTAGTAACCACATGATTGGTAATAAGGATTTATTTTCTTCTATTGATACTAGTATTTAGTCTGAAGTAAAACTGAGAAATGACTGTAAGGCTACAATTAATGGTAAAGGTGTAGTTCCAGTCTACACTAAGAATAATTAGAGAAGAAATATTGATGATGTTTATTTTGTGCCTGGTTTAAAATGCAATATTATTAGTGTTAGACAGTTGTTGGAGAAAAGGAATAGAGTGTTCTTCAAGAGAAAAGTATGCACAATTTATGATAAATTACCCAACAAATAGTTGATTGCAAGAGTTGAGATGACCAAGAATATAATGTTTCCACTTCTTATGAGAAATGATTTAAGTGATTCTTTGAATGCTTATAAAGTTGGAAGTTTAGATGATTCTTGGCTATGACATTTTAGATATGGTCATTTACATTTTGGTGGCTTAGATCTTTTACAGAAGAAGCATATGGTAAAGGGGTTTCCATGTATTCAACAACCTGCAACCTCTTGTGAGAGCTGTATACTTGGGAAGAAACACAGAGAGAAATTTGTTTTAGGTGTTTCGTACAGAGCAAAAGCTCCATTGGAAATTGTCCACACAGATTTATGTGCACCTATGCAAACACCTTCTTTAACTGGCTGTACTTATTTGATGACTTTCATTGATGATTTTAGTAGGAAGACTTGGTTGTATTTGTTGAAACGGAAAAATGAAGCCTTTGATGTTTTTAAGAAGTTTAAATCTATGTTTGAGAATGAGAGTGGTCGAACCATTAAAATATTAAGGTCTGACAAAGGAGGTGAATACAAACTTAATGAATTCATTAAATTTTGTGATCTTCATGGAATTAAAAGGCAGTTTACTGCTCGATATACCCCACAGCAGAATGGAGTGGCTGAAAGGAAGAATAAGACCATCATGGATATGGCTCGAAGCATGTTGAAAGAGAAGCATCTTTCAAATGAATATTGGCGAGATGCTGTTCTTTGCTCTATTTTTATCTTGAATAGAAGTCCAATCAAGACCGTGAGGGATTGTGTACCTTAGGAAGCTTGGTATGGTAAGTATTGCAATGTTTCTCATTTCAGAATTTTTGGATGTGTTGCATTTCTGCATGTACCTACAAAAATGAGGAGGAAGTTGGATGACATAAGCGAGAGATGTATCTTTGTTGGATATAGTCAAGAGTCTAGGGCATATAAACTCTACAATCCCATCACCCAAAAATATGTAATCAACATAGATGTTCAATTTAAAGAAGATGAAGCCTGGGATGGAAGTATTGACAAATCAATTTCAAAGGGAGTTGTGTTACCCCGTGAAGATGATGATGGAGCTGAGCAGGCTGAAGGAGATGGACAGATGGTTCCACATGCACATATGCATGTAGCAAGAAGTCCAACAAGGCAAGCACCAGATTTCAACCCATATCAATTTAGAATGCCCAAAACTCATGAGCATGGTGAGTCATCTGGACATGGTGGACATCAATCAGATTCACAAGTAAGTAGTGTATCAAATCCCACTTTAGATTCATTAAGAGACAGACTTAAAGGATAGAAGACTAGAATCTTAAGAGAATTGTATGATCAGAATGAAGAAGTAGATCAGATTTCAAATTTTGCATTTATAGCTTATGATCCTGATAGTTATGATGAAGCTACTAAAGAGGATGTCTAGATAAAAGCAATGGATGAGGAGATTGATTCCATTGAAATAAATAACACTTGGGATCTTGTAGATTTACCTGAAGGTAAGAACAATATTGGTGTTAAGTGGGTATATAAGACTAAGATGAATGCAAAAGGTGAAGTTGAAAAGTACAAGGCAAGACTTGTAGCTCAGGGGTTTAGTCAGCAACCCGATATTGATTACAATGAAACATTTGCTCTTGTAGCAAGAATTGATACTGTGAGGATGGTCTTAGCTATTGCAGCTTAGAATAGATGGATCATGCATCAGATGGACATCAAGTCTACATTCTTAAATGGATATTTGGAAGAAGAGGTTTATGTAAGACAACCTCCAGGTTATGAGATTGATGAGCAGAGAGATAAAGTTTACAAGTTAAAGAAAGATTTATATGGATTGAAGCAAGCATCCATAGTTTGGTATAGAAGAATTGATGACTACTTGATTAGTGTTGGATTCAGTAAAAGTCCAAGTGAACCAACTCTGTATACAAAGGTAAACCAGAATGGTAAAATTTTGATTGTCTATTTGTATGTTAATGACTTAATTTTTACCGGAGATCTATCTGTAGATGATTTTAAAAATGCCATGAAAACAGAGTTTGAGATGATTGATTTAGGATTGATGAATTATTTTCTTGGAATTGAAGTGGATCAATATGATGATGGCATTTCCATTTGTCAAACTAACCATGCAAATGAAGTATTGAAAAGGTTTAGAATGTTGAATTGCAAGCCAGCTGCAACACTAATGGCAACTGGTATTATAATGAGTAAGCATGATGAGGGATCATATGTTGATCCAACTCTGTATAAGAGGCTGGTTGGAAGCCTTATGTACTTAACAACAACCAGACTTGATATCATGTTTGCTGTAAGTTTAATTTCAAGATTCATGGAGACTCCGAAGAGTACTCATTGGCAAGCAGGAAAGAGGATCCTGAGATATTTTGCTGGAAGAACTAATTTTGGTATCCGATACACATCAAGATTAAACTTTGATCTGATCGGATATACTGATAGTGATTTTGCAGGTTCCATTGATGACAGGAAAATCACATTTGGGTATGTGTTCAGTTTTGGATCTGGAGCAGTGGCATGGGCATCAAAGAAACAACCCATTGTGACTCTATCTTCTACTGAGGCAGAGTATGTTGCAAGAACTGTAGCTGCATGTCAAGTTGTGTGGATGAGAAGAGTCTCGAATGAATTTTTGCATGAGCAGAATGATGCAAATCAAATTGTTTGTGACAATAAATCTACCATTGCACTGTCAAAGAATCACATCTTTCACAAACAGAGTAAGCACATTGATACAAGGTATCACTTCATTTGAGAGCTGGTAAATGGCAAAGAAATTTCCGTTCAATTCTGCAGATCTGAAGAACAATTTGCAGACATTTTTACGAAACCTTTGGAAAATGAATTGTTTGAAATCCATAGAAGAAATATTGGGGTTTTTTCTCTGAAATGATTAAGAGGGATTATGTTAGGATGTAATCATTTCACCGCCTCTGTGCAAACGATAAATAGGTGGCTTGACCCTTCAAGACTTAAGAATTAACCACCGATTACAATTTTGTCTTACATAACTTAAACAGTGGCCGCCTTAACCTTTCATGGCAACCAGACACCATCACCGCCTTGATTAATATTTTTATAAGATTGAAGAGGCATTTTTGTTTGTATATATACCTGATACAGATTATAAGAATTATGAGCTTGAAAGCATATTGAATAAAAATTTTTGGAGGTGTTCCCTCCGTTGATACGCTATTTTACTTATTGAGTTCGTAAACTCTTCCAATTGATATCTTAGCCTTAAGCATTTCACCCTATTTTATAGGCTATTTTATTTATTGACTTCGTATAAGGCTATTGGTGCATGCGCGGAATTAGAGTCTGTGAAGTTTATTTACTGCGCGAAGTTTATTTACTGCGCAGAGTTTAGTGCATGGTGTTTTCTTTATTATATTTTGAGAATATTTTCTCATATTATTTTCTGTTGGAGCGCGTAGATTTCTCTCCATTGGATTTTGAGTGAGTGGAGTCTGATCCACAAGGTGTTTGTAAACGCTGAAATTTGAACTGCTATGTGCCTCCGTTTTTCACAGTATATAATGGTAGCCAACTGCGGTGTTGGGTGCGTTTATCTGATGCTACATCTATCCAGGTCAGAGAGCACATGCATCAATGGTCAGTAAATGAAGTTCTCGCATTCGAAAGGGAGGTTTTCATCCAACCTAAGTTTGTGTGGATAAATGGTTTTCAATTAACATAGATGAAATTGTTTTGTCTGCCATATGGCAGCAAAGTTAGCCTTCACCGAAGATCGTGAAGAGGAAACTCTCAATGCCCTGAAGGAGGACATGGAGGCAGTACTTGACAAGGAAGTGAAGGATTTAGATGTGGATGCCTTGAGTTGGGATTGTATCTAGATATGGCACTCTTACATATGAAGCAGTCTTTCAAACAACTATTGTGGGCCTTGTTCAATCAACATGTGTGGGAATTGGGGGTGATACATTCAATGGGACAAATTTTGTTGATTTCTTGAAGGGCTTTGTGGAATTTCCTCTACTCCAGGAAGATATAATAAGAGTATGTTGCAGCATGGGAAAACCAATAATAGTGGAAAAAAATATGTTGGAGGGCATGATCAACCATCCAACACCAACACAGGCCAAGGTTTCAAATATTGCCATTATTGTATAGGAAGGTGCACATGTTGTCATGCTCTCAGGAGAAATTGCACATGGGAAATATCCTTTAAAAGTTGTGAAAGTGATGCATATTGTTGCATTACGCACTGAATCAACAATGTTGGACAAAGAACCTCCTACTAGATTTGGTTTCACTTCTAAGGAACATATGAGTGACATCTTTGCTTTTCATGCAACCATGATTTCAAGCACGCTTGGCACATCCATCATGGTTTTTACAATAACTAGATTTATGGCTACCTTGTTGAGCCATTATCGGCCTTTTGGCACAACATTTTCATTTACAAACCAAGAAAGAGTGAAACATAGGCTTTCCCTTTATCGTGGCATAAGCCCAATTTATATTCCATTCTCCAATGATATGAAAGGGACGTTTTCGAAGGCCTTGTCACTCGGCACGTTGAAAGAAGGGGAGCAGGTTGCACTTGATCAAAGTGGGAGGCAACCTGTTTGGCTCTCTTAGTCTATACTCTCAGATCTACAATGAACATGAAAACTCTCACCATCACAGTTGCAAATTTCTTCATCACTAAACTCTCATGACTTACCACAAACTAGACGATTTACACCGTGTTGTGATAATAATACTAAACAAAATAATTTATTGATACTGACTCACAATATTACTTCCACTGTAGACTCAATAACTTATGAACCTACTTAAAACTTGTTTAGAAACAAAGAACATGTATTTTCAAAATGTTTGAACACTACAGAAACTTAAAAATACATCAACACACACAGAAGTAATATATTATGAACTTGGGCATTGTGCACGGTTACAAAATACAAAACTATGTCGATCTTCTACTTCAACAGCTTCTTCATACTTTCATAAACACATAGCTTATGCTCTCATACTTCTTTGACTACCTTCACAACTACTGTTGTTGCTAACTATCGACTCTATTCTCTCTGTATGTGTATATCGACTACCTAGAGACTTGAACATATATAGATGAAAATAGAGACTTCTTGTAGAAGCTAACCAACTTAACATTTAAGACAACAATAAATTCGACTGACTCTTATCTGCATAACAAGGCTCGAGAAACATAAAATACCAGCTCATTAATAGTTCTCTTGCTAACACTCCTTCTTGATGTTTATGACTGTGTAATGTCTCTCCTTTCTTGAGACAGACAGAGTCAACGTAAGCGTGAAGCTCATGCCTTATAATTAATATTTCCAACACTCCCCCTTAATTATAAGTAGGTGGGATTATAAGACAGAAAAATTTACATCAAAAAATTTAAGTTGACATGAACTGTCAAATATTTGTTATTGCACCAAATCCTAGACAACTGCACAGTTTTTTAAATGCATCTCTTGCCAAAGATTTTGTGAAAATATCTACAATTTTTTCTTTAGACTTGCAAATTTCTAAGCAAATTTATTTGTTATTCACTAATTCTCTGATAAAATGATACCTTGTATCTATGTGTTTGGTTTTTTTGTGAAACACATGATTATTGGATAACATGATGGCAGAGTTGTTGTCTCAAAACACTATAGTTGGTTCATGTTGTTCCTTGAGAAAATATTTTAACATTCTTCTGATCCAAACTACTTGACAAGATGCGCTTGTAGCTATGACATACTCAACTTCAACTGAAGAAAGAGTCACAATGGGTTGTTTCCCTGATACCCATGACACCATACCTATTCCAAAATGAAATGTTTACCCAGAGGTACTTTTCCTGTCATCTATGTTTCCTCTACAATCATTTCCAGCGTATCCTACAAGTCGAAAACCTTCTCAAGTAGAATACATAATGCCAAAGTCTTTTGTTCCATTCGCATATAATCTCATAATTTTTTTTCCTGCCTTCTAATGGGATTCATTTGGAAGTTCCATGAACCTTAAAATCATGCTCACTCCATACATAATAACATTCCTTGTTGTTATTAGATGCATAAGGATGCCTACTAATATTTTAAATAGAGTGGGATCCACCTTGGACCCTTCATTTTCCTTGCTTAACTTCAATCATGTTATGACAAGTGTTGGGGCTGCCTTGGAATTTAACATGTTGAATCTTTTCAAAATTTTATGTGTATATTTAGATTGTGAAATAAATATACCAACTTTGGACTAGTGAACTTCGATACTCATAAAATATCTCATAGGTCCCAAATCAGTGATTTTGAACTCATTCTTCATGACTTACTTAAATTATTCTATACCAAAATCACCTGTAAAAATGAAATCATCTACATATAGGAAAAAAATCAACATATTACCTTGATTATTGGATTTGATGTACAGTGTTGGCTCACAATCACTTCTTTGAAATCCATTTTGAATGAGATAGGAATCTATGCAACTATACCAAGCTCTGGGAGCTTGCTTTAACCCATATAGTTTTTTCTTCAATCTATATACTTTGTTTTCTTGTCTTGGAATCTCATAGCCTTGTTGTTGTTCCACATATACTTCTTCCTCTAAATGTCCATTCAAAAATGCTGACTTCACATCCATTTGATAAATAGGCCACTTATTCTACACAACAATGGCCAACACAGTTCTGACTGTGTCCATGCATGCAACTCACACAAACGTTTCATTGAAATCTATTCTAGGTTGTTGTGTAAAACCCCTTGCAACTAACCTTTCCTTATGCTTCTGCACATTTCTATATGCATATTGCTTTGTTTTATAAATCCATTTGACACTTATCACATCTTTGCCTTCAGGTACATCTACCAATTTCATTTCTGATTATTCTCTATGCTTTTAATTTCTTCATCCATGTCTTTTGCCCATATATCATCTTTGACAACTTCTTCAAAAGTTAATGGATCATCTATTTGTGAAAATAGAGCAAAGACTGAGAATGAATTTGTTGTTTCAACATTATAGATGTCGCGCAGACTTCTTGTATTTCTTGGTAAAAAACATGCTAATGTTGGATCTCAAGATGTAGATCTACTTGGATTGTTTGTTGGAGTTTGTTGCGCTTTAGGTGTGGACTGCACACCTGTAGCTCTAACTGGAGTAGATTGTGCTTGGATTTGTGTCATAGTTCCAGTTGTAGAAATAATTGGGAACTGACTTATATTGGTGTTTGAACCACTTCATCCTCTATATCATCATGTTCAATAGCATCAAGAATTTTAATTGTCCTTTCTATGCTTCCATACCATGCTTCATTTTCCACAAATTGACCATCGTGGCTGATTATAACTTTCCTTGCAATAGGATCATACAATTTGTATGATTTTGTATCTTCGGAATACCCAAAAAATATACATTTCTATCCTTTGTTATCTAACTTCTTTCTCAATTCATCTGGAACATGTGCATATGCGACACAACCAAAAACTTTCAAGTGCGCAACATTATGCTTCATACTTGTCCAGGCTTCTTGAGGAATGTTTTTTTTCACACTTTTTGCTGGATATTTGTTCATAATGTATACTGCAATTTTTACTGCCTCATCCCAATACTCATTTGACAAATGTCTGTCTTCCAACATACTATGCGCCATTTCCATGATGGTTCGATTCTTTCTTTCTGCGACACCATTTTGTTGTGGTGTATACCACACAATTAATTGCTTGTAAATTCCATGAACTTTAAAAAAGTTATGAAACTCTCTTGAAACATATTTAAGTCCTCTATTAGTTCTTAGAACCTTAATCTAATAACCATTCTACTTCTCCACAAGTGATTTGAATTGTTGAAAACAACCAAGTGCACCATATTTATGTTTTAGGATGTATTCCATGTTTTCCTTGAGAAATCATCAATAAATGTAAGAAAATAGGTGTTTCATTCTATAGATGGTGTTTGCTTTGGCCCACATATATCTGAATGTACACTTTCCAATGGAGATTTTGTTCTGTATGACTTTCTTTGTATGATTATTTTGTCTCTTCCTGCATTCATATGCATAATGACCATACATTTTACAATAATGGCACTAAATCTTTTATTTATCAAATCTTTGATTACTTGGTTGACTGTTATTTGGATTTTGACCTCTTCCACCAGTATTTCCAAGATTTCTATTGAGTCCACCTCTAGCAGAACTCCTTTCTCTACCTCTAGAGTTATCTCTCCCCCTTCCTTTTCCACGACTTATAGTTGATTGCGTGGAAAATTCATTTTCTAATGACATATTTGATCTATTTAATATGTGTCCATGATTGACGAGGGAGGCTTGCAACACATCTAGACTAAACTAACTAAGGTCTTTAGTCTCTTCTAAAATCTTAACAAGGGTATCAAATTTAGGAGGAAGACTCCTAAGTAACTTCTCAACAAATTTCCTATCCTCTATGGTTTCTCCATGAGACTTAATCTGATTTATCAAGCCAATAGCATGGGTGTAAAAGGAATCTACTAAATCGAAGTCTTTCATTGATAGAGTTTTAAAATATCTTCTAAGAATTTGTAGTTTTGAAGTCTTGAATTTGTCCATACCTTGATAAGAAGTTTGTAATATGTCCCATGCTCCCTTGGATTTCTTTGTTGATGCCACTCTTGGGAGTATGCTCTCATGCATGTCTTCATGTATGTAAAACATCACCTTTCCATCCTTCTTCCTTTGATCTTTCAATACATCCTTATCAACTTGTGTGAGGGAATTGTACGCTGCTTGATATACTGGTTACACATAGCAATTTTTTATTATCTCCCATACATATTGACCCTGAAATAATGCCTTCATGGTCAAGGACCATAACTCATAATTTTTTCCTGTAAAAGTGGGAGGTTGTGGATTTGAATTAGAGGCCATGATTTCATTGTTCAACAGAGTTGCTTCTCTTGAAACTTACTCTGATAAAACTTTCTATGATAAAATTGATATCGATCATGATATTGGATCTACAATGTGCAGAAAAACTCTATGGAGCACAATTGCAAAGACCGCGCAATGAAATTATTCATTTCTGAACTCTTAGGAATTATCGCGCAGTACACAAACTGGACGATTTATTGTGCCCTATGGTAATAAAACTAAAAAACATAATTTCTTGATATTGAATCATAGTATTACTTTCAGTGTAGACTCAATAACTTATGAACCTACTTAAAACTTGTTCAAAAATAGAGAAAATGTATTTTCAGAATGTTTGAACACTACAGAAAATAAAAAATACATCAAGACACAAATACTTAATATATTATGAACTTGGGCATTGTCCATGGTTACAAAATACAAAAATATGTCGAGCTTCTACTTCAACAAATTCTGAAGACTTTCAGAAACACAGAGCTTGTGCTCTCAGACTTCTTTGACTACCTTCACAACTACTACTGCTACTAACTATCAACTTTATTCTCTATGTATGTGTATAACGAGTACCTACAGAATTGTACATATATAGATGAAAACAAAGACTTCCTGTAGAAGCTAACCGACTTAACATTTAAGACAATAATAAATTTGACTGACTCTTATCTGCATAACAAGGCTCGAGAAAGATAAAATATCGGTTCATTAATGTGTCTAATTGTGTAACGTTTTTTCTTGCCCAAGACATACAGAGTCGGTGTAAGTGTCAAGCTCATGATTTATAAATAATATTTCTAACATACACATCATATCCAAGTTTGAACTGTTCAAGATTGTACACCTACAAAATAATTTTTCCTCTACCATTTGGAATACTTGATAATAGGGTGAAATCACAGAGGTGGGCTACACTTTCATGACAATCAGGTCTCCAAAATTACGAAAAAAATTTTTTTGGCCGAACTAATAATCTTTTTCGGCCGAAAGATATTGTTTTCGGCCGAACTATTTTTCGGCCGAAAAAATAAACGTCATATGGAATGGTGCAATAACCGCCCCCTTGATTTGCATGTACAAGTTTGGTCAGCCAGATATTTTCTTTCCGACAATCCTTTTTCGGCCGAACAATTGTTCGGCCGAACAATTTTTCGGCCGAACAATTTTTTGGCCGAATGATAGTTTGGCCGAACAAATTTTCGGCCAAAAATTTGTTCGGCCAAACTATCTTTCGATCGAAAGATTGTTTATATATACCACACATCGACATTGAAACGTTTTAGAAAATTTGTTGTCGTTTGTTGTCGTTGTCATGAGCTCGTGTGTGAGGAGGTTGCGCATCTGAGGTTATCGATAGGTTGTGAGAACAGGGGTTGTCGTTGTGTTTGCAAGCGTGGGAACGACAAACAATAGGTAAGTTTCTATACATTTAATCTCACATAGGTTTTAAAATATATGTTTTAAATGTAAATTTTTGTATTTTTGGACTGTGAGGGGGTCGTGGGTGGCCATCCCTGTGGCCAAGCCATGGGCA